>JASDQU010311549.1:0-10532 GCA_032191745.1 Picea mariana
TCTTGAAGGTGTCCAACTTTAGTCACCATCTAAAGTTGGAGTTGTACAGTGTCGTTCTTCCCAGGGAGCTTTTCAATATGCTCAAATCCGTCCCCAACAATTGTGCCAAAAATGTTAGCACTGAAAGTCACACTTTGACTGCTAAAGTGTAATCTTAGCACCCATCAAAATGTAAAATATAACTTTGGTTTTGAATAGGTGGATCAACAAGATGGATAAAGAAAGAGAGAGGGAAGCAAACTGCAGATCAGTAGGATACACCAATGGGAAATGGAGTCACAAACATACCACTCATCTAAGGCACAAAAGTTGCTTAACAGAAAACTAGATTATATGCTGATAAGTGGAAGAAATGAAGAAGGAAAACATAAGATAGAATGTTCAGTAAATAGAGATCCTCTCAATTCAATGAATCGACAAATACTTGAATATAAACAATGACTGATGGGAAAAATACAACAGATCCTCTGCTTCTTAGGGATCCATAAATCATTGACAACCTTTGATCCTCAAATATGTAATATATTCAAATAAGAAGAAATATAAAAGAAGAGTTACAATATAAAATCAAAACTCTCATGAGTCTCCAATAGTAGTAATGCTTACAATCCTAAAATTTCCATAGGCTTACAAATGAACACACACATAAAACTGTCTATTCCTACTCTCTCTAACCTCTCTTGGCTCATCCCTCCTCCTCTCCAAGAGATATCTCCCTCCTTAAATCGAAAATAAAATCCAAATAACCTTAGGAGGTCGAATACCATCTCCTCCATTGTATTCTAAGCCTTGGAGATAGGTGGCAATAGTCAAAGAGACAAAAATCCAACAAACTGTTGATTTTCAGGAATTTGTTGGAAGTCATTAATAAATTGTTTCCACCTCATGCATGAGGCCTTTGCTGGAGATAAATCTTAGATGCAGGTGTCCCTTGATATCTAATTGATCCTTGAGAATCCATTCGAACTCTCCTTGACATGTGGCTACCTCCCAACGAGGCAAATATCAAAACCGTGACCACTACAGAAAATTAGTATGCAGCGCCACTGTGCAAAGTATGCAACACCTACTTCTATATCCAATATCTCTCAAACCAGAACACATTTTGAAAAATTGAGATAATTTTTTGTTATTTGGAATGTTATGAACAAAAACCTCATCTAGTTTTCAAAAATGCATTCTCAACTGCTCATAACCCAAGTTTTAAATTAGTGACTCAAAACTGGCAGAATAACTCAGCACAATTTAGCCTCTGCCAGAATATTACGTAGTGCTTGTAGGTAGTGCCCGACTGTGTTTCTGCATGGAATTTGGTAGCATAAATCCGTGGGTGATTTGATTCTTGAACTTGGATATTGGGAATAACTCAATATAATTTCAATTTTACCCAAAACAAATAAAAATCCCATAACAATTGTATTCATTTGCCAAAATGAATAATGAAATGAAGATTCTGTTCTCTGTGAAATATTAGGTAGCGCCTGTAGGTAGCGCCACTTATGCAACGCTGAGGCATAAACCAATCTTGTGCTAACACCACCTACTAGTATTATATATCATTAGCTTATAAATAATAGGCTTTAGAAACACTTTGCGAGAGAAATCCTCGTTGCGATTTTTATCATCAACAACCTTCTCATCATCAATGAACCTGACATACTTTAACAATCCCAAGAACTTTTTCTCATATTCTTCCATAGTCATGCTTCCCAGCCCGAGTTCAAAGAACTCCTGCATTTTCTTGTCGTAGAAATGCTCTGAGAGGTACTCCTTCTGGAAGTATTTCTTGAACTGCTTCCAAGTGATCCTACTCTCATTAATATGTTCAACTTTCTTCAGTTGATCCCGCCACATTGCATCTTTTCCGTGTAAATGGTAGGTGGAAATCCTAGCTTCTAGGTTTGGTGAATAGTTATGCAATTGAAAATACCTCCTGAGTCGAAGAAACCATGCTTCGACATCATCTTCCCTTTCTTTTTTACCATCAAAAGAGGGTGGCTTAAACTTCCTTGGCTCTCCTTGCAAACTATCCACTTCCTGCCTCCTTCTCTGGTTCTTAATAGGAGACACCTATAGACTGCTTATGGAATCTTCCGATGAATAAAAATTTCTTTCTGAGTAAGGAGGTGAGTGGTGTCTAAGATTTATGTTAGCACTTCTCAAATAACCATCTCTTCCACGATCCTCTCTTCTTTCACGAAACCTACCTTCTTCCTCTTGTTTTGAGTTTGATCCCTTCTTCATTTTCATCTGAAACTAATTTAATCTCTGCAACACTCAAGCATTTATATGACTTTTCTCTCTCATCATTCTCTCATTTTATGCTTTGTAGCTCTACACTTCTATTTTCAGGATTCTTACAATTTTTATTAATGTTTCCTGCTCTCCTCTTTCCTTGCGTCCATTGGACTCTGTCTCTGCATTACCAACTCCGGTATTATGGACTTCAGCCTCTCTCTCATGGTTGGAGTCTTCCTCACCTTCTCCCATCTCTCAAATCTTCATTCTGATCTGATATGTTTAATCTCTTAATTCTGCAAAATGTGCAAGTGACCATTTTTTTAGAATTATGCATATGATAAACAAAATTTGTCAACAATGCTACAAGTCCTTTTTATTCTCAATTGATGAAGAACATATATGTATCAATATGCAACATATAACACTTCCATGTTATCCCTTAGCTGATACAAAATTTAATTCTTCATAGGCACTCCCTTCAAACCACTTCCCCAGGTGACCATGGCTCGAAAACGGGGCCAAATCCTTCCTGGTGCTTTATTTGTTAGAAATTACTATATCAGAGATCATGTGGTTGAAAATCGATTAAGGGCTAAGATCGACAGTCAAAAATAATTGTGGGTTGACAACGTGCTCTCTCTTTATCACAGAGCTCTGTCCCTGCAATCTTAAAAGTACTTACCCACATCTCCTTTAAATCGTGGTCATTGATTCTTTGTCTCGACGAGATCAACGACACTGGAAAATAGTGGCCTATGAACTAGTACGTCTGCTATTTTTTCCTCCTCTCCCCACAACGGTCCCCCACCGTCGATTTTCTATTCAAATATCGACGGCTATCCGCGAGTCCTGCTTCCTTAGAGCTATGCTCAAATTTCACACTGACAGGCACTAGCTCCTTCCTCACCTATGACCTTGGGATGTGACCCAGGGCTTACCCTCTTAGCACTTCGCAACTTTGAAACCTTCAGTCAAGACCAAATCAATGGTTCTCGTCCTCATTCATGATCAACGATCGAGATCCACTTCGAGAATTCGTGCTTCAGGAGTTCGACACTTTTTACCTCCGCTTTCCCCTAGAGTACTCCATACCTGTAGTTCTATATCAAGCGCCACGCATCCATCTCAAATCAACTTTGGGACTTCGACCTTCAGAAGTCTCAACTTCTCCCACTTGCTTCCTCCCAGAACACTTCCACCCAGAGTTCACGATCTGCCGATGCGAGTCCTCCTGTAGATCGACGACTATGAATCACTTCGGCTCTTTGGGCTTCAGGAGTTTCAAACTTTCCTCACATGTCTCCCTTATCAAACGATTCGAATTAACTCCAGACTTCGGGCCTTTAGAAGTTTTGGTTTTTCATATCTGTCTTTCTTCCGAAGTGGTTATCTGTGAGAGTGTAGGATCTCCTTCCACGTGTCCACTTTGATCAATGATCTGGATCTACTCCGGCTCTTCGAAGCTTCGATCTTCGGGAGTCCTTTACTTACTCAGCTTCTTCTTGTTTCCTCTCGAAGTACAAGATCGCCTGACATGTGTCCCTTGTTTGAATATCAATGACCATGAGTGATTGCAGAGACTCAACTCGCTAACTCTTTAATTTCCTTTCCGATCTCCACAAAGCGAATATGATCATCCATCGTGGGATCGATATCCACCGTTGATCTGTTGATCTAGCAAGATCAATGATCCTAAGCGATTTCAGGCTCACAACTTGCAGAAACTTTATTTTTCTTCCCAATCCCCACAATGCCTCCCCACCATCAATTTCTCTCCAATGAGATCTGATGGTTGTGAATTAATCTTTTCTTCACCTTCATCGGATGACCCTTGTTCACCTGCCCTCCAATCCAACGATCCTGGATCTCTCTTGATCCCACAGTGGTGATCGCTCTCGAATTTGAAAGGGACAGTCACGATCCTTCGAACCCTTACAAAGGATCTCTGGCGTTCTAGATCCTTAGATTCTGCAATTCCATTCCTCTTGATATTTTCAACTTCATGGTCAGAATTCGATCTCAACCACGAGACTCTGACCAACAAACCTAACCCATACCAGCCCGATGTTTCAACCAGAAGCTCTGATACCAATCTGTAACACACCCCTCCACCCACAGGCTGAGGTACGCTACCTTCAAGCCCAACCTTGGAGTTATTTCTCTTACCAATACCTTTTTAAATTAATAAGAACACATAAAAGAAAATATCTAATGACATGCACAACAATAACCATGAAACATGCATATTCTAAAGATTCAATTAAACGATAAATAAATACACAGCAGAATACATTCATTTATAGATAAATAATACCATAATAGAGAGCACTTATCTTTATAAAAGAAAACACCAACTGGTTGCAGAACAAGGATGTTCCACCCAATCGTAGACACTATTGCTTCAGATCTCAACAGTAGTTTCACCCCTGAGCCATGGCTATGAATCTACAAGGATGGTTATAGAGTGCTACTTGGTTTCCCAAACCAGTCAGCACTCAAGCTCCCACGGGCTTTCCCAACACTCACAACAATTCAAGTACCCAACTCTCTTCTACCCATCTTGCACCAGCCAAGAGAATGGACCTCCACCCTTCTATGCCATGCAATCCTTCAGGCAGTCCTTCTCCTTCCAGGCTCCAACAAAACTGGTCTAGAATATCCATGCTAGAACTTTTAGGACTCACAGCTATGAAAAAATATGGACACAGGCCAACACATCTCAAACATGTAGGCCTCAAGTCATGGATAGATTACACCAGTTACCTCTACAACCAACTATACCATGGCTTCTCTTCAGCAGTTCATTTCATTTCCCCAAGCCAAGACATGGATGATGAAGATGAATGGGTGATGGAAATGAATGGAGTGAGATCTTCACCCAAGTTGTGAAATAAGGAACAATCAGTGAATGAATGCATGAGGGAAAGAATGGAAAGAAATAAGAAGTGAATGAGTGAACGAGCCAACCCCCGAATCAGACCAGGGACGGGTTTAAGTATTTTCATGGGGAATCAAGAACCTCCTGGTCTTCCCCAAGAATCTCATGTAATTGATCCACTCCCTTAGACAAAAGGGTAATTAAAATAGGAAATAAACATTTATCCCCTCAAGCCCCCTCTCTTGTGGAATCATAGCCCCCTATAACTTTAGTCCTTGTCTGTCTAGCAGCCAGTGATGTATTTATTATTAATAATGATCAAAACATTACATTTCTTGGGCCCACTAGCCTTTTAATAATTGTTTGGGCATGTTGGCCTCTCAAAATTGTAACAATACATTATTTAAAATGGGGGTTCAAAACCCGGGGTGCTACATGTTGAAGCATATAACATGCACAAAACCTTGAAGATAGAGAAGTTGGAAGAGTTAAGAGACTTCAGCAGGAAGATACGAGAGGAAAATAAATGTTGGAGACAAAAAAAGGGTGAGATGGAAAAATAACTTTCCAAATACTAAGACTCATTCACCACCATGAGGGTAGCATTAGACATGATTATATTGTAGCTTTTTCAATTGGGGGAGAAATTCACTTAGCTGGATAGTTGGAAAGAGGAGAGATTCACCCAAGTGATTTCCCAGCTATATCAATATTTAGTAGTGAAGGAAAAGGCCTTGAAGAAAATAAAAGCATTTCTCTAAGAGACCAAGTAAGTCCCTTCCATTTCCACTACAAAAACTAGCACCATGACAGATTCAAGTGTGGTAAAATCACATTCCAATACCCTTCCTCAAGATACCTTTGGTGACTTTGAAGGTACACTAGAGGCATTGGTTCCAAATGAGGAAAATGGGATATGATGTCCAAGGGATAGGAAATTAGGAAGGCCAAGGGATTATGATTCCCATTGTAGCTTAAAGGCCCAAGCATGTAGGACTAGGATTGAGTGGACAAGAAGCTAGCACAAGTTCAACTCCAACCACCTTCGCGAAGGAAAGAGGAACTAGAAAAGAAGTCATTCCCATGGGGGGGAAGACAATTGGAAAAATATTGTGCATCAAGATGCTCAAATATTCTTGTAGAGGCTTGGAAGAGGGAGTCAAATAGATGATTCTTCCATCCACATATACTCCAACTCTTGGGGGACCAAACAACCAAGCTGGAAAGCATCATTTGAAATTGAAAATATACGGCATAGTGTCTTTGGTTTGTTTCTTTTGAAATAAAAGGGGTCATAAGGCTAGCAATTGTTTTCACTATACAAGTAAAATAAACCCATGTAGGAACTATTTATAGTACTGTATATTGACTGGATATTGGTAGGCAAAATGTTCAAGGCTTCACTTGGAACTCCATCCCATGAATAGAACAACCAAGAAGAAATCTTGAGATTCAAGGTCAAGGAGAAAGAGGAGTTGTTTTCACTTGCAGCACAAGAAGAATTTTTTTTCCAACGACCAACCTATTGTAGAAATGAATTCCATATTTTATCCATGAGATGGAAAATAGGATTATGCCAAAGGAAACTACTATTAATCTCTTATCTTCCATCCCGCAGTGGATGCACCCTTTCTTGGAGATTTGTCGAAGACTACTTGATGGTAGTAGAGGAGGTAGACATGAAAATGAAGAGAAACAGAATATTGAAGGGAGTTGGATATTTTGGGGACCAAAATCCTACAAATGTGGATGTGTGATCCGAATTGGATCCTTGCCAAAATATTTTTTAAACTTCGTAACAAGCATTTAATTGTTTTTTGGAAAAGTTGAGAAAATGTTCAAAATGTACTTGGAAGTTGAAATGAACCATTGTGGGTTCTCCTTCGAAGGTAGCCCATTAAAAATGAAGGCTATGGTGAAGAAGGACATCAATGGGGGAGATGTAAAGACAATTGGGGAAGATTGAAGGGTAGCAGTAGAGACGAGAGCTCAAGGAGTGCAACCTACTTGAAGATCAGTGGATGAAGGAATCAAGGAGCATGTCACGATGAGTGAAGGTGTCTTTGAGACATGGCCTTATACAATTTTTTTTAGTGAATAACAATGCATGATATTTCATAGCATGCATAGCTCACCCTCTATAATGAATTTACTAAGCATAATAAATCCCCATTGAATATTTTTCCCAAATTGATTTTTCACGGTAAAATCATTATCTATTATGGATGTATTCTTGAGTTTAATTTCCTTTTTTCATGTATTACTATTATGGATTTAATTTTTATCTATGTATGCTTAGCATAGAGAAGTTTCCAGACTCTAAATTATGTAATTGATAGAAACACACTTCCAATAATTTCATTACTCTGATGTTCAACAATTGACCATTTATCTTCAAAATTTAGTGGTTTTTGTTTGAGTTTATGAGGAGAAAAAATGATGGTTCAAGAATCATGATGCTAGTTCAATAGGATCATGGCTTGAATATGAAACAAATTGTAGCATTTAAGGAAACAACCTACATTTCCATCAAGTTATTTCTTGTGAATTGAAACACTAGCTAGCTTACATACCTATAATGATTTTACCATTCAGTGGTTGCGTTCTGGCCTTGGTATTATTAACACTTTTCTCTATTCAATTTTTTTATTGTGTAAAGGTTACCTCTCCATCCATAAACAATGATAACTTGGAACTCTAGTCAAATTCTAATGTAATGTTCAACAACAACCTACAATGATCTTTGCAAGCTACCAACCTATAGATACATATACATCAAAAGTGTTCTCATATTCATTTAACATAATACATCAAATGATCCAGATGGATGTCCATGGCCTCCCACCTATTCAACCCCGAATGCATACAAAGGGAATCCAGGGGTCATATTGTGGACAAACAAATCAAGGGCACTCACCAACAAATGATCCAACTTTATCGAGTTGTCAACGCAGGGAAACTCCTGCACCAAGGAAAGTGGCTCACCCGGGGCCAAATTCAGCAGAAATTTCCTCATCTGATGGGGGAACTCAACACAATGGAGACCATTGATTCCTAAGGGGGGATGATTGATCCAAATGGATGTCTATGGCCTCCCACCTATTCCAGCTGGCTCACTTTGGCATTTTTTCATTTTGGCAGTTTTTTCCCTAATTTTCGGGTCCATGACTTGCAGGGCCGTTTTAAGGCCCTAAACAACATTTTTTAGGGCTCGCCACAATCAAAATGACCTTTGATAAATAGAAAAAAAATGTTTATTCCTCGGATAGACCTTCCAATGGGATATTGTGCGCCTAAAACAAAGATCATATGAAAAAGTTACGACCTCGGGAAGTTGATGTACTAACTTACCCAAATGGGGCCCACGTGACTTTTGGCGCTTCATCTCCTAGGGTTAAGTTTTTTGTCATTCCTGTTTATTGTAAAAGGACCTCCAGAGCCTCATTTTAATCATCTTGTGAATGAGTGAAGCCATCACATCTCTTCTCGGAGATAAGCCACCACCATTCTAGCAAGCTTGTTTCCGCTGCATTTTACAATTTCAACTTATTTCCTTATTGAATAGAAATTGATTTTACTATATATGTTTTATTCCGTGTTAAGCATCTTTTGATAATAATCTGTATTCATTTCATTTTGCAAATATATTCTAGATCATCAAACCTACATGCATTTGAGATTGACTAGATTATTTGTTACAATAGTATTTTATTGGCATGAGGATATATTTTCTGGAAATGTTCCTCGTTGATGGTACGTATGTACATTTTGAAGATGGGGTACTAAGGAAGTATTGGGTTTAATTGTGTTTCAATTAAATAATTAGAGTGCAATGTTCTAAACACATGCAAGCTAGTGTCTCTAGAAGTTTGTTCATCAATATTTGTCCTTAAGTGTGTGGACGGGAAAATAATTCACATTGCCACAATAGAGCTTGAGTACATTGATAAAGGCTTGCATATATCAACCTTTGAAAATTTATTATATAGCAGAGGTTTTTGGTTTAGTGCATTATGAATTTGGCATTGCACCCTGTTGGGCCCCAACAACTCCCCCTATATTTTTACAAAATTTAAAGGGTCCCCATTCGAATCTTGATAATTATAATGAGCTACAAAGTCAACCTTTTCAAATAGTTTCATTCTTTGGCTTGTTTTGAGACAAACTTAAGACATTCACTTTAGTGTGAGACATTTATTACAAGAGTATATGTCAAAAGTCAGAAACGAGCATAAAAATCTCAATTTAAACAAAGACGTTAATTTTTATCAAATGTTTACTTTCATTTAAATTATGATTATGTGTTCATTCTTTTGCTCATTAGCAAGTTTGACTATTTTGAATAATGGGTTCAATACTTCATCAAATAATATCTTTGTTGGTTTCTCATTTTCATGAAATCATTTGGTGATATTAATTAATTAAATTATTTTTTCATTTTGCATTTCATTTCAAAATAATAATAATAAAAGAATTATCTATCATTTGTTTGATTTTGTAAAAAACTAAAATTAATATTTTTTCTCCATTAACTTGAAGCTTCTAGATCATATTTGAAAACAAATTATAAATAATGTTTGTTTATAAGTTATAGTTAGTTTAAATTCATTTTTTATTTTTTTAGATTTTGTTTTATTCACAATTTTTAGGTTATTAATTTAGGTTTCTTTTTGTTTCACAGGTTTCTATTATCAAATATTTGATACGGATCTGATCATGGCTTGATTTTATTATCCAAATATGTTCAATATGATTGATCCAAAAATAATTTTGGATTGCTACAAATAATTTTATGAGCAACAACAGATAAAATTTGGAAAGACGTCAAGATCAGACAAGGGATTTTGTAGAACTGATTGCAACCAAACTGTGAGGAATTAGAAGAAACGGTTGAAAACCCAGAACCCAAATGGAACCATTTACCTTTTGCATAAAAATTTTCCCGAACAAATTTACAATTTGAGAGATATTTGGGTCTCTTTTAGAGGCAAAATTTAAGTTGGCAGAAATTAATAGTGACGCCCAGACTGTTCATTCATTTTATAAATATATGAAAAAGATCAGAGCCAAGGAGATCCAAGAATTGGAGAGGAGGATTTTAATCCTTTCTCTTTTGTATATTATTGCTTTTGTAAACTTTTTATTTCTTTTCAAATGGAGTAATGGATGGTTGGAATCTTTGGGAGAATGGACGAATATTTTCAAAGAAGAATATGGAATTCCAGATTGCTTAATGGCTTTTGTCCTGTAAGTAAAATGGTTTTATTTTCATTATAATATATTCATATTCTTTGAATAATTGATTATGCATTGATTTAAATAGATTTAGTATTTTTTATCAATACATGGTTAATTATTATCATTTATGTATTAATTTTTCCAATCTTTAAAGTCTATTATCCAAAACATTTCT
>JASDQU010311552.1:0-11956 GCA_032191745.1 Picea mariana
AGTAATTTATTGTGCAAGGTTAAAATCTACATTTGGTATCATAGTTGTTATTGGATTTAGGGGGACTCATTTGTGGCTAAGGGTTTGGATCGGGTATGTGATAAACCTTGTTACAGTGGGAGATATGGGACATCGATTTTTTAGGTGAAAATAAATGGTGAGTAATTCGAAAATAGAGATCAAGAAATTTAATGGGCAAAGATTTGAGTTGTGGAAGTTCAAGATGGAAGATCTGTTGGTGGACAAAGATCAGTGGATCGTTGTGGATCCAGGTACTGCACCTACATGAATGTTAGCATAATATTGGGAAAATTTGGATTGAAAGGCAGAGAGAACAATCTAGTTGTGTCTCTTAGATTCAATATTACCGAATGTGTCAGGGGAAGCTACATCCAAAAATTTATGGAATAAGTTAGGGGTTTTGTATCAGTCTAAGTCTTTGGTAAAAAAATTGTCCATACAGAAGAAGTTGTACAACATGAGGATGAAAGATGGAGACTCGACAACAGAGCATCTGAATGCCTTCAATACAATGGTAAGTAAGCTATTATATGTTGATATTAATATTTTTGATGAAGATAAGTGTATCAATTTATTGCGCTCTTTACCAAACTTGTGGAATCGTTTGGTTGTGGCCATAGATAGTAATACAACTACTTCAAGTTTCGATGATGTGGTCTCATCCTTGTTTTCGAAGAAGATGAGACAAAAAAACATGGAAGGATAGAGCACATATTCCTTATTTGCAAGAGGACTCTCCTAGGAAAGAAATAGATCTAAGTCCTCAAGTGGGAGATCTAAATTTAAGGGAAGATCTAAATCACCTGGAAAATTTATAAAGGTATGTTGGAGATGTGAAAAATAAGGACACTACAAAAAACAATGTAGATCCAAAATTGTTGAGAGAGGGAAGGGATCTAATGATGCCCCTTCTATAGAAGTAAAAAAATCCACATAAGAAGGAGGAGATGTGTACTTAGATTCTTCAAGCACACATGCAGATCATGAGGCATGGTTGGTTGACTTAGGTGCATTCTTTCATATGACTCCTCACAGGGAGTGGTTTTGTGAATATGAAAGGTATTATGGGGTGATGTTTTCCTAGGTGATGACTCGACAACCAAAATAATAGAACTGGGAAAATTCAAGTTGAAGCTCATGGATAAAAGGATTAGAACAGTCCTTGGTGTTCTCAACATACCAATATTATTCAAAATTTTGATTTATGTAAAAAAAAATGGACGATGCAAGGGTAAAAACAGTGTTTGAGAAAGAAACTTGCAAGATGGTTCGAGGAAAAATGTTGTTGTTGAAGGGAGTTCAGATTGGAACTCTGTATATGCTGGAGGAAAGAACTATTAGTGATGGGTGCAATAGTTCCATTGTTCTTGGGATTAGATTTGAAGAAGAAAAAACTCCTACAATATCTGGAGAAAAGACTATGTTGTGGCATCAAACACTGGGGCATATCAGAGAGAAGGGACTTTGAGTAATACATGGTAAAGGTATGGTTGAAGGTATGTCTAATTTCTCTCTTGATTTTGATTTGTGTGAACAATGTGTATATATGAAGCAAAATCGGGTAAGATTCCCCTCTGGTACAACGAGGGTAGAGGGAATTTTACAATTGGTGGGTAGTGATGTGTTTGGACCTGTGTCGGTTCTATCACCGGGAAAATCTATGTACTATGTCTCATTTATAGATGAATTCTTGAGGAATACTTGGATTTATTTCCTTAGGAAGAAATATGAAATCTTTGACAAATTCAAAGAGTTTAAGGCTCTTGTGGAGAATCAGACAGAGAAGAGAATTAAGGTGCCGAGGATGGATAATGGTGGAGACTTTTGCGGAAAGGAATTCAAATAATTATGTAAGAAGTGTGGTATAGCAAGGCAAAAGACTACTCCATATATGCCTCAACAGAATGGAGTTTCAGAAAGGTTGAATAGGAAGATGATGAAAAAAGAAAGGTGCATGCTCAATCATGTCGAGTTAAGACAAGAATTTTGGGCGAAGGTAGTGGGTACTACATGTTACCCGGTCAATTGATCACCCTCATCAACATTGGATGACAAGACTCCACACAAGGTATGGACTAATAAGAAACCCTCTATGAGACATCTCAAGGTATTTGGATGTGATGCCTATGTTTACGTTCCAAAGGAAAACATGAGTAAGCTAGATAAAAAGGCTGAAAAGTGTATATTTATTGGCTATAAAGATGGTTTGAAAGGTTATAAGCTTTGGAACCCAAAAAATAAGAAGGTAGCGTATAGTCAAGATGTGGTATTTAGAGAAATCAAAGATGTTGTTAAATAAGAAGTCCTACCAAGGAAGGAAGAACCAAAGAAAATAGAGTTTGAGTTAAAGGATGATGATGCAAACTCTACAAAAGAACGAGAATCAGAAGAAGAAGATCCTCATACTCCAATATCGAGGAGATCAATTCAGGAAAGAAGGAAACTATAAAGGTATAATCCATCTGATTTCCGTTCAAATATTTCTTTGTCTATTACTAATTATGATCCTAGAATTGTTAGGGAGGCAATGCATTTAGAGGATGGAAAACTATGGAAAAAGGCCATGGTCAAAGAAATAGCAACCTTGGACAAGAATGAGGCTTGCGATCCAGTGAAGTTTCCGACTGGAAGAAATCCCATTGACAACAAATGGGTGTTTTAGAAGAAGTTGAATGCAAAAGGGAAAGTGGAGAAATAAAAATCTTGGTTAGTAGCAAAAGGTTATTCCTAGGTAGAGGGAATTGACTTTGTTGATTTTTTTTATCTTGTTGCCAAGCTAACTTCTATTAGATTTCTTTTAATTGCAGCTATTGCGTTTGATTTTGAAGTAGAACAAATGGATATAAAGACAACATTCCTACATGGGGATATGGAAAAAATAAATATACATGAAGCAACCAACACGCTTTGTTGTGAAGGGAAAGAAAGAACTAGTATGTAGGTTGAAAAAGTACATGTATGGGTTAAAGCAGTCACCAAGGATGTGGTATAAAACATTTGATACTTATATGTTGGGACTTGGCTTCACAAGGAGAAAATCGGATCACTATGTGTATTTCAAATTAATTGGTGATCATCTTATTTATTTGGTCTTGTATGTGGATGATATGTAGTTGATAGGAAACAACAAGAAGATTATCTAGAATGTGAAAACTCAGGTGTTATCTAAATTTGGCATGAAGGATCTTGGTGCTGCAAATTTCATTTTGGGCATGGAAATTAAAAGAGATTGGTCAAACAAGAAACTCTAGTTAAATAAGAGGAAATTTGTCAAGACAATATTGCAGAGGTTTAATATGTAGGAATGTAAACTGGTTAGGGTTCCTATTCCTATAGGTGTAAAGTTATCTGCAGATCAGTATCCAAAGACACAAGAAGAGGAAGAGGACATGTCTCATGTTCCATATGCTAGTGTGGTTGGAATTTTGATGTATCCAATGGTATATACTAGAACAAACATTGCACATGCAATGGAATTTTTGAGCAGGTATATGTAAAAATTAGGGAAGGAGCATTGGACAATAGTAAAGAGGGTTTTTAGGTATTTGTGTGGCACTAATATTTATGGATTGTGCTACCAAGGAAAACGAGGATGGGAAATATTTTTGGACATACATGGATTTTTTGATGTAGACTGGGTTGGAGATATGGATCATAGAACATCTACAAGTGGGTATGTGTTTAACCTGTTTAGAGGAGCAATCACTTGGATGAGAAAAAGACAGTCTGTAGTGGCACTTTCAACTACAAAAGTTGAATACATGGTAATCACTCATGCAAGCAAGAAAAAAATATGGTTACAAAGTTTGTGTTTAGGTATTGGGTTGGTACAACAAGTTGTAAGGATATATTTTGACAGTCATAGTGCAATCTTCCTGAGGAAGAACCTGACTTATTATTCAAAGACAAAGCATATTGGTGTTCAATATCACTTTGTGAGAGAAATGGTTGAATAAAAGAAGGCGTTGTTGATGAAGGTGGACACTTTAAATAATATCGCAGATTCATCAACAAAATCTGTGAGCACTGAGAAGTTATCTTGGTGTAGACAATTTATGGGCATTGTTGCCTTGGATTGTTGACTATGTAACCCTATAACCCCCTGTATGCAAATAAAAAAACAAGTGGGAGAATGTTTGACATGTGTTATATTCTCTGCATGAGTATAATTAGTGTCTGCGTTGTGTCGGGCGTGTGAGGGAGCAGCCCCCCCTGCCAAATTGTTTTTGGCGTTCGTTTTTGCAGTTTTTTGGCACATGTTTTTTGATGATGGTTTTCTAATTCCGTTTAAGAAATTAGGGGTGTTGACTAATCCGAGTCAAGGGATTATGGGTTTGGATTCTGCGTGATATATAGATCCCCTAAACATGTTGTTGGTTTTTCTGGTTTGGGTTTCCAGTGTAAAAATCTCTGTGTAATGTGTGTGTGTGTGTGTGTGTGTCATTGTATATTTTCTATTTTTATTAAGGATCTCTTGTTTCTTGGAAAATAATAGAAAGATAATAATGAAGTCTATTGATGAAAACCCTTGTGGTGTCACCAGGTAGGAGTTTGCTTGAAAACTAGGTCACATGGTAGGTAAACTCATGAATAAAAAAACAATGATGAATAAAGTGGTTGGTTAGGGAGAGTCGGGTGCATAACAATTGACAGATAGGTATTTTAAACAACAAACTTTAATGATTACAACTGGAAAGAATAAGGACATTCAAATATTGTGATATTGTATTAGGATTTGATGGAAAAGGATGAATATTTTATCAAAAGAGAAATTTGACAAGCAAGGGATCAACATGACAAAGATAGAGAACAAGTAAAAAGAGGAAAGGAAGTGTTGAATGAAGAGAGAAATCATCAATAAGAAAAATAATAGATCCCAACTAAATGTCAAGACATTGAATAAATATGGAAGAAAAATGATACACGACCCAATGGGAAATAAATCTTCAAGACCCAAAAAAGGGAGAAAGTTGATCAAGGTTAAACCAACCATAGAATAGAAGGTGACCAAAATTTGACCAATTTGCTAGAAAAACATAATTGATTGCAAAAACCACACTTAATGCATGCCTTTAATGAACCACTCTGATGGTTAGACACTTGCATGAACAACCAATGCATCAAAGTGGTCATTTCATCTGTAAATAAAGATGAAAAGATCAAACAAAGTTTGGGAAGTTTCCCTAATTAACAAAATGCCACCAAAGATGAGAGGCATAGTTCCAACAACTAAGTTCTAAAATAATGAAACCTTAGACCAAGAATACGTTTAAAATATAGTCAATGATAGAGTTACAAGCAAGAATGGATAGAATCAAATAGGTAAGAATGGATTAGATTGATTGGGACCCCCATTGGCATAATGACAAGAAATGGGCAATTGTTGAAGGAAAATGGAAGGATGAAATGCTAATGTTGGAGAAGGAGAATATCCATTCCCACTTAGGTGTGCCTCAAATAATAGGAATTGGGGGTTTGAAGGAGGAGGAAACATAGTTTATAATTAGTCGATACCATAATGGAAAAATATGGATGGATGAGCTAGTCAAAATCACCCCACAATTGGTAAGATGGATTATGGGACTTCCCATGTCAAGAGAAAGCATTCCCAAGACCACCAAATCCTTGGAATGGATTAAGAAATTCACAAAGACTATAAATTCCAAGACCTCAAAAGGTTTGGTGATAAGGTAGGTGAAGGAAGAACAAGTGAAGTGGACTTGTATCATCGTGCCTCTTTGCTTGATCAATTATGGTCCAGCCTCAGATGTTGTTATAAACATTCTAGAAGGTATTAGACCCATATTCAAGGAGGGAGGTGACTTACAACTAGTTAGAGAATGTCACCAATATATTGAAAACCAATTGTGAGGAGTGTCGAGTTTAGGTAAGGCAATCAGATACCCATCCTTGTTATTTTTTTATTGTTATGTTGAGAGTTTGCCTGGTCAAAGAAGCATCCTTCACTCTGCCCAATACCCCCATGATATGGAATTTCTAGTGCTTTGCCTCGTGTTGGAAGGGGATGATCGATGACTGCACATCACAACACATATTTGCATAGTTGATTAATATTTTAAAGGGTGCTTGTAATAGGCAGAGAGTTTTACATAATGTTAGAAGAAATTTAACACCCTCAATGCATATTCAATTGGTTTGGGATTTCACTTAGGTTTGGTATGCACACAAAGTCGGGGGTCAACCTAAATAACTTGATTACTATTTGAAATTCAAGGAAATCATTGCAAAAATTATGAAGGCAATGGAACATAGTTTAAAAGGTCCTAGAAGTAGCTTGATCACCAATGAAAGAAATGATTACACCATTATTAAATGGAAAATTGGAGGAAGAAAATGAAACTACAAAGTTTACCATACCACTTGTCACAAATGGAATGACTTGAATTAAATTCACAACAAAGAAAGCAACAATAAAGAAGTTGGCAAAAAAGAAAATAGAATCAACAAACATTGAGTTAGATAGTGAATCAACTAAAGAAGACCTTGAAGTCCTCATTCAAAAGACATATGAGGTCAACTTTAGGGAACCATGAATAAAGAAAAAATTACGTAGGTATCCAAGCAAGTGTCAAATTCATGGAATGACAGTAAAGGGAAATTGACATGAGAACAAGCCATGAAAAGAGAGCAAGTTTTGGAATCCAGTGTGGGGTAGTATTATACAAAAGCCATTGAAAGGGAAAAGATAATAATAATTAAAATTTAAAAATAGAAATAACTATTGATAAGGACATTTAGGTAGAAATGGAAAGGTATCACCAACAAAAGGATCAAAAGGCAGCTGAAATAATTAAGGAAGCAAAGAAAAAGAAGACAAAAGAGCCCAAAATTACAATCAAACCCTTGACGAAGCCAAAAACACTAACTAGGATAAAAATAGACTTAGGACCCCATCAACTTGACTAAATACTTGAGCCCGATAGAACCAACGCCCACAATGTAGAAAAGTACATGAAATGATAACTAATAGAATGGAAATGGATGGGGAGAAAAAAAAATCAAAATAATGAAAATATTGGGAATAAGGACACTGTTATGAACCGATGCCTTGAGAATGATAGAAAATCAATGAACAACAATTCACTTCGAGGGGGAAACCTCCTTTTACAATATATTCAATGTACAATAAGAGATGAGATGATCCTAATACTATGTCTCCTTGGTGTGTGTGTGTCTGTGTGTGTACGATACAAAGGGTACAAATATAATGAAGGGTTCTAGGCCTACATACAAATATAACACTAGAAATGCAATGATTCAATATCTAGGGCTTAATAAGGGGTTTTATACTTAACATGGGGATTTGTCTAGGGCTCAACATGCCCCTCCCTTTCAAACTAGTGTTTTCCTTAACACTTGACTAACTACAGGTGTTTCTACATGAAGAACTCATCTTCTAATGTCACCTCTTCCATTGGTAGGTTCGTCCATTTGACAAGGTACTCAGTAATTGCTCAATTTCATAGCTTCTTAATCCTTGTTTCAAGGATGTTTTATGGTTCTAGCATGATTTTACCTTCCTCATTAATCTCTGGTAAAATAGTTTGGACTAGGATATTGTCACGGATTAGCTTCTTTAAGCAAGAAACATGGAAGATTGGATGTACATGTGAAGATGGAGGAAACTCCAATTTGTAAGCCATACTTCCAATCCTTTGCAACACCTTATAGGGGCCATAATATTTGGGTGATAATTTATTGTTCTTCTTTTACTACTTGAGGGACATCTGTTTATATGGTTGTAGCCTAAAAAATATCCAATCCCCTACTTCAAATTCCCTTTCACTGCGATGTTGATCTGCTTGTTGTTTCATCCTATTTTGTGCCACAACCAAGTTGTCCTTTAATAGTTTGATAACCTCTTGTTGGTGCACTATGTGGTCCTCCACTGCCTGAACCTTCGTAGTCCCTTTCAAGGGTGATGTGATGGATGGAGGATGATATCCATAAAGTGCCATAAATGGGGACATTTTTGATGAAGTGTGGAAGGATGTGTTGTACCACCATTTTGACAAGGGAAACCACTTGACCCATTGTGTTTGTTTATCATATGCAAATCAATGAAGATATCCTTCTAGACATTTATTCAAAATCTTAGTTTTCCCATTGGATTGAGGATGGTAAGATGATCCGTGAGCCAATTGAGTACCCAAACAATAAAATAATTTAGTCCAAAAATTTCCAGTGAAAATTTGATCTTTGTCACTCACAATAATCTTGGGGGTTCCATGTAGCTTTTTAATTGCTTCCATGAATGTTGCAACTATTGCACTTTCTTTAAAAGGATGAGAAAGAGAAAAAAATTGGGAATACTTTGTTAGTCGATCCACTACTACCATGGTGGTAGACTTCCCTTCAGATTTGGGTAAACTTCTTCCCAACGTTGACTTGGTATAACTAATGTTTGTAGGAGACCCGTAGTCTTCATTTTCTCTCCCTTATTTTGTTGGTAGACCACACATTTAGACACAAAATTTTGAACATCAGTTTTAATACCTTCCCAAAAAAATCCTTCTTGATCCTATGGTAAGTTTTCAAGAACCTTGAATGTCCTCCTATAGGAGAAGTGTGCAATTCTAGAAGGACCTTATGTTTGAGTTCAAAATTCTTACATACACATAGGCAATCATGATACCATATCAAATCATTCTTTCATACAAATTTATCTAATGCATTGGGGTCCTCTTATAGTTGTTGAATGATCTTGCATACCTCTTGATATTGCTTCAATTCTATCCTTGCTTCTTATACCCAATCAAATTGCGGAATAGAAATAACACTTAGTGAACCCTATGTTTCTTCTTCTTTCTTTGAAAGTGCATCTGCCTCAATATTATGTTTTCCTTTCTTGTATATAGTTTCATATTCATAACCTAGCATCTTTGTAACCCATTTTTGTTTCTCTTTTGAAGATAATCGTTGCTCCAAGAAGTACTTCAAAATATCATGATCAGTTTTTACTTTGAAGTGTCTTCCTATTAGGTAAGGGAATCATTTTAATACAAGAAGGAAGGTGTAAAATTGGGAAAAAAATGGAAAAAATGCTTCCTTCTTTAATAATGTCGTTAGAGGTGCCACTATTTGACCAAATTTCTTGACAAACTTGTAGTAATATCCTGTCAATCCTAAGGATCCTCTAAGTTTCTTCAAGGTTTTGGGAATTGGCCATTCCCTCATAGATTTAATTTTGTTAGGGTCCAATTTTACACCTTCTTGAGATACAATATGACCCAAATATTCCACTTCTTGAACCCCAATGGTAGACTTGGAAGGCTTTGCATAAAGTTGTTGCTCTTCCAAAAGTTGTAATACTCTGTCAACAAGTTGTACTTGCTCTTCCCAATATTTTCTATAGATTAGTGTGTCACCAAAAAATACTAACACAAATTTTCTAAGGAAGGGTTTGAAAATAGAATTCACCAAACTTTGAAATGTTGACGGTGCATTAGTAAGTCCAAATGGCATAACCAAAAACTCATAATGACCTTCATATGTTCTAAATATTGTTTTGGGAATGTCCTCCTACCTTATTCTGATTCAATGATATCCCGAAAAAATATCCAACTTAGTAAAGAAAATTGCTCCATGCAATTCATTTAATAATTCATCAATGACAAGAATAATAAACTTATATTTGATGGTCATTTTTTTGAGATGTCTATAATCTAGACACGTACGCCATGAACCATCCTTCTCTGTAACCATCACTACCGGTGAAGAGAAAGAACTTTGGCTAGGTTGGATGATTCTCACCTCTAACATTTCTTGGATCATACACTGAATCTCACTCTTTTGTGCATATGGATACTTGTAATGCCTAATGTTAGGAGGTACATTTCTTGGTTGCAAATGAATAGCATGGTTGTGATCTAGAGCAGGTGGAAGACCCTTAGTAATCTCTCCAAATACCTTGGAATGGTTGTTGACAACTATTCGAAGATCTATTGGAGTAGAGGATGTAAATGTTTGAATATCTAGTGAGTGAGATTGTGCAATTACACCATAGTGTCCCCTTTTGAGTAATTTTATCATGCTATTAGAGCTTATCACCTTAGAGGGTTTCCCTTGGATACCTCTCATCTCAATTTCCTTTCCTTATGAAGAAAATCAGATGAAAATATCTTGAAAATTAAGGGCCATTGTTCCCAATGATTGTATCTGTTAGCGCTCTATAAACTTCGTTTGACTGAGAAAGTGAATGACAGAGGCAACCTACAAACCAATTTTGAGGCCCAAAACTCGCCTTTCGGACTTGGAGAGGGCTCTCTCTGGAGACTTTGTCTCTGTACAGGATATGGCTTTGAACTATCGACTAGATTTAACACCTTTAAACAATAATTTATGGTTCTATTGAAAAAAGAAAGCAAGACCATTGGACTATGGATTTGATTTAAGAAAACGATAGAAAAAAATGACTTAGTGACTGAACTCGAGAGGATAAAGGCTAAATGAGCAAGAATATTTCAGTTAAAAATCGTTGTGTGTGGCGAGAGAAAAACACATGAAGAAACTCATAGCATTGTTGGGGATGAATTCAAAGTTCGCTTAGAAGAAACACAGTTCGTCTAAATGGTGAAAATCTAGAGCACTGCGCGGTGAATTATAGATTCGAAATCAAGTTCTGATTTAGATAGAAAATATAGATGTGAAAAGAAAGAACTCAAGAAAGCACATATGCAAATAAAGAATAAAATACATAAAACAATCACCGTTAGAATCTTTTCATCAAATCTTTAGGACCTTTGCATTAAGTTTCAATCAGATCAAAAATACATTCAATAGTCACTGTCTACACTGTTATGCCAACCAACCTGGCTTACATTAAAAAGATGGAATATATAGACAAGGGTGTGCCGGTCGGGCTACCTTGTGCTCTAACTACTATCCCTAGAAATTAGGTTCCAACTACCTTCTGTCAGATGACTCTTCGTATGGCACTTCGCTAAAAATAGAAACTAATTGTACTCGTTCGCATTGTAGCCGCTCGTCGTTTTCCGCGACGATTCAGTCATCAACAAGATATCGTCATTAGAGAGTGATGTGTTGATGCTTTCCTTTGACAAGATATCTGAAAATCAAGTGCTCTGTCAGACTCCTGCCACCCATTGTAACGACCTTGATTTCTATCACATGATCGCTTGTGGGTCTGTGCATGTGGCGGGTGACTGTAGATCGTTGCAGGTGCCTCCAAAATGATGATCCCAACTAGGGAACAATTCCCTTTTTCAAACTATCGCATGTCTAACGTACACTTGTCCTTTGCAATGGATGAGATTCCATCGCTGCGTGTCGTATGTTTTCCTCGCGGGTATCTGTCAGAGTCCCTACCTCCCGGTAGGAAACATGATGCGGGGAAACAAAATTTGTGCCACGTCTGAGAAGACAAGAAACGAAGTCGGTTAATCATGCTTTTGGTCTCATTTGTAGTTTTGATACCCAAAGCGTTCTCCTCGGAGACCAGCTACGCCTTTTCAAGTTCATCACTTGCCTTTGCAGAACTGTGTTCCCTTTCAGCTTCTTCTGGGCGCTGGCCAGAGCCGCGTAGACTCTCTCCATGGTCGGTTCACATTCCTTGAAGTGTTTCAGATTCCTTTATTCTGACATCCTCTGTGCTTCGTGCAGCTGTATGATTGCATCTTACGCTTCCTTGAGCTGTCTCTTGAGCCAAGTCACATTTCCCTCGCAGCCTTGTGATGTTGATGCTTCGAGGGTCTTCGCTGCTAAATGTTGTCTTAGCTCTTCGTTTTCCTGGTATAGCTCAGAAATAGCAAGTTGCGCTTGCTTCAGCTGCTGCGACGACTCAGAACATATGTGCCTTCGATGTCTACCCTCCTCCTTCTGCCCCAGCTTTCTTGACTTGTACCTTTGACAAGTTCTAGCCGAATGGCGCACATGAGTAACTCTTCGACGGTTG
>JASDQU010311555.1:0-13585 GCA_032191745.1 Picea mariana
ATCTAAACAACTAAATATTGAGAGAAAATAGTTTTGCATATACCTATTTTGCTCCAAAGAGTTCATTCAAATTATCCCATATTTCCTTGGATGATTTTTCCATATCTACATGATGCAACTTAGAATTTGAGAGAGTAAGGACAATAATAAATTTGGCTTTATCATCTTTTCTATGCCATTCAAGTAATTTATTTGTATATGTAGGTGATTGTGCATGGGCACATAATGTCGGTCGATGAACCAACAATTGTCTTCAATGGTGGCTTATACTGGCTCACAATTCATGGGATTTGTAAAAGTATGGTAGCGCCCTTGGCAAACGACAAGTATGGTAGCTTTCAATGATCATATGGCATATTCAATTCATCTCATATATTGGCATGTATTTTTCTGAAACGATGATTGTAGTCCCCTTCACATATTAGGAAGAAAGACAATTCATGTAGAATGTGACTTGTTATGCATTGGCGACTCCCCTGTATGTAAATGATGGCTATAGATTTTAATGGAAAATCTACTATTCACCCAAGCCGACTTGCTTTCTTCACCACATGGCAACTGGATTCCCAATCTGTGGTGACTACTAGTGGCGGATCATCTTTTTACAAGTAGGTTGAATCTTAAATGACGATTGAGATGAAGATGACAACCTCCAATCAAAATACATGCTTCTCTTCCATTCAACCAGTGGGTTGTCTCTTACAACTCAATCTCTAGCTAGATCAAATAACAATACTGCTCTCATACCATATTATGAAATGAGCTAGATCACTAAATGTTGAAACCCTAGAGAGGGTTAATCACATAATTGAGTACAACAACACTATTATATTATGAAAAGACTTTAGATTATTACATTGAAATTGTTTTTTCTATATTATATAGTGGTTAAGAGGGGATATTTGTCCAAACCCTAAAAGCTAATAATAACTTAAAAAAAACCTATCTTTTAGCCTAAATTATTAAGGTATAAGTCTTGTATTCTAACAAAACACAGCTATGGACGTAAGTATCAAAGCCATGATTTATTGGTGAGAGCTTTGAGAAAGTCAAGATCATGGAGTTTGTGAAATTTCAGGGAGTTTTAGTTTCATATTCCCATGGAATGTGAAAGAATTCACTGAAATCCAATGATGTGTTATCTTAAATCGTTGTAGTGCATTTACATCGGGGTTCAAACCCTTGTGGGTGTTGTGGAGAAAATATGTTTTTTTGTGTAAAGAAGAAGTGATGTCAGCTGCATGACTGAAGAATCATTATCCGTTGGATCGATGAAATATCAATGGCTGAGGTTGGATTTAGTGTAAGATTCATTATCCGTTGGATCGATGAAATATCAATGGCTGAGGTTGGATTTAGTGTAAGATTCCTCGCGAAGTTCTGAAATGAAATGGTGATCTTCCAATCTTAGACATATCGACGACTGGCATTCCATTTCTGACTCCACAGCAAGAGCTTGGGAAGATTCCCTTACTAAATCGTAAAATTCCGTAATCAAATGACACGTGGCAAGTTAAATTCCGTAATCAAATGACACGTGGCAAGTTCCAGCAATGCGGAAAAATAAAGGCCTGTGAAGATCATCAAAAGACAAAAAAAAAAAATGACTGTGAATTCATGAAACGCTGAGTGGGAGTTCATGAAATGTTATCCTGAATAAGTAACAGGCTAGTGAGGAGAATAGAATTGCGTTTTCGTCTTGACAATGGCATGTAGTACCAGATCAGTGTCAAAATTTAAATGATGGTTCATGGTGTTGCTGGGCTTTAAATTTATACAAGCAGTGTTGCAATGGAATGCTGCAGCAATATGTTAAACTACTAACTTCTGGGAGGCATAAAAGAGAGAGCTATAATCCATTTGGAGCAACATTATAGTGGTTGGAGAGCTGTTCTGTGAAAAAATAGAGTTGAGAAAATAGCTATAAAAATTGACCTCTCATCTCATGAGAAAAAATTAATAGAGAAAAACTTATGGGATTGAGTTGAACATAAATCTGTCAACATGAGTAATCCCAAGATGCATAGAATTGGGAGGAAAATGTTCATAGAAAAATTAATAGAGAAAAACTTTTGGGATTGAGTTGAACATGAGTCTGTCAACATGAATAAACCCAAGATGCATAGAATTGGGAGGAAAATGTCCATAAAAACAGTACGATTGCAAAAACAAAAATTTAATAAACACTCAAACTAGTAACAAGATTTATGAAGATATAAAGTGTATATATTTTGGTAGTATTGGAAAGACATTCTACTAGATTAATAATTAATAATATGATTATTAATTATAATATTATTAATGTAATAATATATTTATAATATAAAGTATAAATATATTTATTATTCAAGGGATGATCTCTTCATGGATGGTCATCATGGGCACCATATGTTTTTTATATATAGAACACTCATCATTGTAATAAGATAATCATTTATATACAATATCATCTCTTATGAAAAATTCAACACAAAGATAACAAATTCATAATTATGGAGCTCACAATGAAATACACAATGGAATACATGATCTAAGAGCACTACAAGATTTGATAACTATGAGTGATAAAAGATTGAAAAATGGTCCTAGCAATAAAATCATATATGTAATGGTGTGCTTGGAATTACTTATAATACCACACAATACATTGAGAATAGGAAATGGACATTCTCACCCTAATTCTAGATGTGCTTAAAAGGGTGTCATACTTTTTGGTGATCCTAAAGTATATCTGAGTAGTTAAGTCTCTATCAAATGGGGTTGTAGTTGTTGCAGAAATTTTGTAGTGCATTAATTTAGAGAATTAATGATCTAAGTGAGGACTTTTTTTATTATGTAATTATGCATTAATTAAGGGAATTGGTGGATTTCTTATGCAAATTGTTTGAAAGAAGTGTACTACTCAAGACTTATATAATGCTATAATAGTGCATGCCACACTATTTGATGAGAAAAATATTTAAATTAAGGATAAACCATAATAAATTGAGATACTTGTTATCAAAACAATAATATTGTTGGAGTTCCCAACATAATTTATTTTTTATACTAAACAAACCAAAAGTAAAGAAACCAAGGTTGTTGTTGCACTCTTAGAGGAGATACATGTGAAAACAATTATCATATGAGAATCTAACTTGAAAAAAAAGAGTTGTTGTGACTCTTGTGTCAAATGAGCACTATCTTTAAGTGATAGTGAAAGAGAGATTGAAATGAGAAAATTACATCATATGGATAAAATACCCAAGTGGGTAAAGTCTCTGCAAGTGGAATTTTTGTAGATGACAATGGATAGCATGCTCATAGGAATGATTTCATTTCCAACCTAGTATAGCGAGAAATGAATTACTCTAGTGAGATGGAAAATTTTGGAATGCATAGCTAGACTTGGATAAATTTACTCAAAGAAATGAAGGATCAAGTTGTTAGAACTAGATATAATTTGAAATCATCTCAATATAATGGAAAAATTGCAAAATTGTGAAGTGGGACTACACAAAAGGCTAGGCATTGACACCAATGCACTTGACACGATTAGGGAGTTTCTCACCCTAGTTTCTAATTTCTTTTAGAAGAGTTGTATGTCTGAAAAGTATCATATCAACTTGTGTATATAGATATTGGATTTCTACTTGGGTGAGAGGCCTATAGATGATGATTTTGTGTAACTCGTAATGTATCCATAAACCAAATTAACAATGAACTGCCTAAAATATTTTCCTTGCATCGAGAATTAGAAAGGGGATTTCCTTGCCCCATCTCTTGCAATATGTCACAAGCATTGTTTATGTTTCTTTGATTCGGGTGTTCTTTAATATTTGTAAATAAGTAAAGCACATTTATTAATGCTAAAGAAAGCAATACATATTAGCTATTGGAATGAAAATGCACAAGTACATGCATTGAGAGTAAACACATTTGAGTGTGCATAGATATATCATGAGTATGTATGTTGTCATGGATTGACGAAATTTTGGTATGGTGTCAATGTATTACTAGGTATTATTGAAGACCAGGAAACACTTTGCAAGCACTAGTGTATGGGGTTGTATTAGTTATACAATACCCTACAACATTCATTTTTATTGGTGGTTTTATAATTATTCAAAAGTTGAGCAATATAACACATGGTAATAAGGGCATACAAGAGGTATTTTAATATATCTATAGATATAGGTAGATGGGTGTGTATTTTAATTTACTTATGGATATGTATATATGAATTTTAGAAGGCAAAGGGAGGAGGAAGCCCAATCTAGTCTAAGCATGTCTTAAGCAAGAAAAATCGTAGTGGTTTTTTATCGTTGAGGAAGGATGAAGCATGACGAGGATTAGTAGGTGAAAATTGGGTAATAAATTGAGACCAATATTATAGTAGTATGAACAAAAAAGAGGGTATGAAATAGCCACAAAAAATGGATACCTAGGATATCTAATGAATATAGGGGATTTTCTAATTGGAAAGGTGTGTTGGGAAAGGGTTCAACAAATGAGTATTGGGAGATATAAAAGGAATTAGGGGTATTCTTTAATATCCCATGAATGAAGGTGCTATACCATAGGTTTACTAAGTGAATCCTTTATGGTTTGGTGGGCACTAAATGGAGGAGGGATGATGCACACCCCCATGAGAAACCACCATAACAATTGGTATCAGGGAGGGTGTTGGCATCCACGTAGATATAGTGGACCATGCAAATCTTACACATGTGATAAAGGGAACTTAAGTAAGAAATTCATTTAACTATGATTGATATCACATGTACTAATTAGTGATATATAGGGTAAATGTGTTATCCCAAGAAGTCCAAGTGTTGCACCCTCCCTTTTTGCATGCCTTTGTGATGAGCAAATCATGACAAATGCATAGGTCCTAGAAGTTCATGACTGATCTACATGTTTCCTTGATTCTCTTGGTTGATGTAGAACCTTAATGGAAATACATTCATTAGCTCTATGCTCTATCCACATCAATCCCACATGGGAGGATTTTGCATGAAATTGGCATGGATATCGTGTGGAGCTAGTAACTTTCCAAGAATCACGATAGTTTCGGATCAATCATGAAACTTTGGGCCCCATGTGGAAAACATGATTCACTCATCATGTAGGAATGCAAAAAAGGAGGGTGCAACACTAATATTTCCAAGGAGGTTGGCCATCCTAATGCCACTCTATCCCAAGTATGCTTAACTGAAATTTTTTTATGGGATTCAAAGCATTAACCTTGGTATGCTTGCACCCACAAGGATGATGCATCCTTTCCCTCTTCAATGGAGATCACTAATCTTTGGGGGAGGGAAGTGAGAGTAAGGGTGTTATAACCCTAAATTGCACCATACATGCATACCTAGCATCAAGCCATATTACTTACTATTTTTTCCAAGCCAACACTAAACAACTCTTCTTAAAAACATAATTTTTAAAGATGTACACACCCTGCTCCACTACTTCCCGTGTACATATGCTAGTTGCACCATTACAGCCCGTGTATACCCACAAAAGTTGCAAAAAATAAAAATTTGCAAGGGATTCGTTGAGATTACGGGCTATTGGATAGTTTCCCAACCAATTGACCGCCTATAGCCCATCACCCAACCGAAAAACCATCCTTTTTTCATATAAAAGGAGGTGTTGGGGTCTCATTCCAAGAAGAAACATAGCTACAATGAAACTCTGCCCATTTCACTTTCCCCCCTTGCCCCAAGAATTTGCAGCCACATTGTGAGTTTTGAACCATAAGTCCCTATTCTTGCCTTTTTCCTTACTCATAAGCCTATGCCCATTCTCTAGAGAGAAGTGTGAGAGAAGAAGGATACATGGAAGTTGTTGGAGCTTGGTGAAGAGGAGCCCAGGACTGGGTTCGAGGAGCAGTCGTTGATCTCATTTTGTAAGTGACCTTGTGAGATTAATATAAAGAAGTACTTTTTTCGTCCCGCCATATGATGTGTTCAATCTTTATGTTTGACTTACATTTTGTTATGACGTCTAAACCGCTAATTCATATATAAGATGCATGCTCATAGTTTCTTGTTTGTCTTTTGGTGAATGCAGGTCAGCCTTGGGAGGAGACTTCTAGTCGAGAAGCGACTGAACACAAAGGGATCGACACCGGACGTGGAGTTTAAGGTAGGACTACCAGATCCTTGTATTTTGTGCTTTATGCATGAATGTGGGGTGTTGTCGGGATAGTTGTTAAAAGTAGGAGACTTTAGATGGTTAGCTTTGCCTACACTTTAGAACCCTAGTGTAGTCCATAGGGGGGTTTCCCCACTATAGCAGAATTGGTGACCATGCAAAGTGCGACAGGCCCTCCGTTTTCATATGGGATGTCTGGTTTTGATACGAACTTGGTCCTCTCCTACTCCACCCTACAGACCATAGGTCTGGGGGCAGGGAGCTCAAACGCTCCTCTGCAAGGGTCCATGGGGGGCACCTCAGCCCCCTATAATGCTTTCCCTTATGACGAGGGTCATATACCTCCATTGTCCCCCTTGCTCGGTGGTGCTTCTCAGCAACCCGCATGGTCGAACATGAACTACAACTCATTCGGAGCACGTAGTCAAGGACCTTCTTCCAGTACCACACCCATGTGTTCTTTGTCATTCTATTTGTTCAACGCGTTTGGTAACAATGCATTCTCATAAGTTTTTGTCTTGGCTGGGGGAAACCCTAGTTTTAGATCACAAAATCCTGCGTAGGGTACTATTCCTGCATAGGGGGCACACACTTCTCAAGGACCTTGGAATCCTTGGCAGGGATTGGTTCCCTCATCAAGGATGCTGACTGGGGGAAACCCCTTCCATGGTCAATGCAACCCCGAGCAAGTCTCAACACCTATGCCCATCGGATCGGCAGGGGGAAACCCTTTCCATAACCTTTGGAACATAATGTTGGGAGAAATCCCTTCCCATCCCTCAACATCCTATTATGGGAGTCAGTCAATGATGTCTCAACAAGCATAGTATCTGAATGATAGCCTAGACCATGGTTCTTACCAGAACACAGGCCAACAACCTAAATTTTCCTGGCAACCTGGTGCCAACCAAAACCCAAGCCCCTATCCTCCTGTACATATTCAACAACCTAAGCTATCGTTTATGACAACTTTAAATTTTCCAGACTTGTCAATATTATTAAATGACCCAATCTGTCACGATCCATGTTGGCCTCCTATGCCGACTAAGTTGCCCTCGGACATTCCAAAGTTCGAAGGAAAACCTAATGAATATCCAGGTGATCATGTGACTACCTTTCACCTATGGTGCTCATCCAACTCATTGAAAGATGACTCCGTACAATTACGTCTGTTTCAACGCACTCTCATCGAGAGTGCCGTGAAATGGTACATCGAGCTCGATTGCTCAGGATACTCTACTTTTGGTGAATTGGAAATGGTTTTATTAAACCATTTTCATTTACTCGTGAGATACGATGTCGGCACCGAATTGTTGGCCAACTTTGAGCAGACGAAGGCGAACCATATCTCTGATCACATCTAATAATGGAGACGTCGGAAGAGCTTGATAAAGGTGCCAATAACACCAGCATTCCTACTGGAGTGGTTTACCAAGTCTTTGGTCCATCAGGTATCCAAAGACATAGCAACGCCAGGGGTCTTTTCAAAAGAATAAGCAATAATGAGAGCTCAACAGATAGAGCTGATTTACTCTCAGTCTGGTTTACTTTATGCAATCTTGCTAGATGCACCGAGGTCTATACTTGACAAGACCATAAAGAAGTTTGGACCACATGCCGATGGCATTGTCGATTCAACACAAACGAAGCTCGTTGATCAGCTGTCGAATCAATTGCAATAGTTATTGATACAACAGACAGCAGCCAGCCAAACCACTAGTTCGACTACTCCCCTTACTCAGACGTCGATTGTAAATAGTGTGCAATCGACAAACTTGAAAGCCAACCAACAGGCTGACGGGAAAAATAAACAACGAAAGAAGTGTAAGGGGGATAAGAAACCCACCAATAATGCTGGTGGGGGAAACACAGAGAAAAAGAAGTTGAAGTATCTGTGTAACCTTTGCATGGAAGACCACCCGAATCACCTATGCCCTCGGCTCACATAGGCCCAAAAGTTACTAGCGCAGCAACAACCTATTGTGTTAATGAACCCATTTCCACATGGGAAAAATTTAACTCAAGCCTCTATGAACGCGGATGGGGGTAGTCAAGGACCCCCTTCGTTCTCTAGTAATCCCTTGGCCTCGAATGTCTATATGTTGAAAGGTGAAGCTCATATAGCTACTAGGGCACACGATTACAGAGTGCCAAGTACTACTGAAAAGGGTAAAGAAGTCGAAAACCCATATGTCCCTCTCCAAATCGAGAGAATGATGGGAAAAAAATGACACACATATCGAAAGGGGAGTTCAAGAAGGCTTTGCATAATCCAAACATGAGGGCTACCCAAAATTACTCTGTGTTCGAGGATTTGTCACAAACCTCTTGTGCGATGTCTGCTTTGGAGGTCCTCCAGATCTTCCCTTCGCAAAGAAAGGCTCTACTAGCTACCTTAGGATCCTCCGAGACATGTAATCTGGGAACTATCATGCTTGATACAACTGACTTGAAGCCTCGTCTCCCATACCATGTCGTTTTTCAGATAGTAGTGGCTTACACCAAAAAATATTTTACTCGAAACATTTTCCGCATGGTGGTTGATGAGGGTGCCTTGACATGTGTGATTTCGTTGGTGTGTTGGAAGGCCATTGGCCAACCCGTTTTATCTCCTTCACCTACTCTTCTCATTGCTTTCAATGGCCTTTCGTTCAGACCACATGGAATCATTCCTTATTTTTCCGTGCAGCTAGGAGGAAAGACCGTGTGCATCGGAGTTGAAGTGGTCCATGCGCCTCTCGACTACAACCTTCTATTAGGAAGGAGTTGGACATATACCATGCATGCAGTGGTTGATACATTTTTTCGGGTCTTGTTTTTTCCACACGAGGGCCAAATCGTGACCATTGATCAATTGTCCTTCTCTAGGCCTGACCCTTCATTGGGGGCATCCACAGTCCCAATGATTGATAACCCACAACTCAACGTCCTCAACGTGGGGGTTGGTTTGTGCCCACCTCTCATGGGTACTTTTAATTACCCACTTCCCTCCGGCGATGTCAAGATGATATTGGCTATCCCTGACCAACCTAAGGCTGAAATATTTCAAGTGTCGTCGTTCTGCACGACTTACTTTGATGATCCGTGGACTCTTCCTCCCCCATCGGCCACAATGGAAGGGACAAGGCATCATGGCATGTCCATGCCCTTGTCCATGATAGAGGTTGCGTACTCTATAGTCCAGCAAGATTCCGTCGACCCCGATCCGACTCCCACACAGGAGTTAGATCCAACTTTCGAGCCTACCTGGGCTCAAGGTTCACTCGCCACTACCGATTCCTTAGATTTGGTATTTCCCTCTGACGAGGCAATTATAGAGGCATTGACTAGTCTAGACAGACCCTGGGATGATCTCCATCACATATCTTATTTTCTCCCGGAGTTAGGAAGAATTGAGGCCGATGAATTTGTATTGACTATGACTGGAGATAGGTCTTGTCCTATCAATCCTTTGGCTATGTACGCAGTTTAAGCCTAAGGTAATATGGAAACCATCGCTAAAATGAAACCTATTGATATCTCCAAAACCCCCGGCGTCGTGGAGAATGTCTTCACTGGAGCAGACTGCTCCCCCGAAGAGATTCAAATCTATACTGATTTATTTAAATAATTTTGCGATGTTTTTGCTTGGTCTTACAAGAAAATGCCAGACATTGATCCAAGAATCATCGAACATGAAATAACAACCTACCCTAACGCCAAGCCGGTCTGACAGAATCTTCATCTGGTTAATCCTCGGAAAGCAACAACTATCAAGGCCGAAGTAGAGAAACTACTCAAAGTTGGTTTCATCTACCGCGTTCAGTTGACTCAATGGGTGTCAAATCCCGTTCCTATCAACAAAAAGCAGTGAATGATTCGTGTATGTACGGACTTCCATGATTTGAACAAGGCTTGTCTAAAGGATCATTTCCTCACCCCATTCATTGACCAGATTGTCGATGAATGTGCAGGTTGTGAGGTCTTCTCTTTCATCGCTGGTTTTTCAGGATACAATCAGATCCATATTAAGACCGAAGAACAATATAAAAAAACTTTTATCTGTCCATGGGGTACATTTGCTTATCGGAAGATGCCTTTTGGCCTAAAGAATGCTAGAGCCACTTTTCAGTGGGCCATGTATTTTGCTTTCCATGATCTCAAACACATAGTTGAGGCTTATCTCGATGATTTAGCATCATGATCTCGAAAGAGAGTTGATCATCCCATGCACCTCTAACTTATCTTTGAGCGATGTCGCTACTATCAGATTCGCTTGAATCCAAACAAATGCAGTTTTTGCATAACATCGGGTCGTATTTTAGGTTTTATAGTTTCGACAATGGGGATCATGGTCGATCCTCTAAAGGTTGAGGCGATAGTTCAATTTCCTCCCCCGTGCACAGTCCCTCAGCTTCAGAGTTTACAGGGAAAATCCAATTTTCTTTGGCGTTTTATCGCAAAATATGCAGAGATCACTAAAGGGTTTATGCATTTACTGAAAAAGGGTGTCCCTTTCCTTTGGGATGAAGTCTCTCAAAACTCATTTTAAGCATTGAAATGTGCCCTCACATGTGATTTATTACCTAATCCGAGGCCTGGTTGGACCAGAACTCAACTACTCCCACGTTAAGAAACTTGCATTGGCAGTAGTACATGTCGTCTAGCAGTTATGTCACTATATCTTGTTTCGCAAGACCACCGTCATTGCCGTTGTGAATCCATTCCAATATGTGTTGACACGACATGTAATCGGCACAAAGATCAGTAGATGGATTGTTATCCTCTAGGAATTTGACTTAGATTTTGTTTCCGCGAAATATAAAAAGTCGTTGGTCTTTGTGGAACTTATCTTGGAACTTTCAGTCGAGTCAAGTGATGTTACGCCCAAAGAATCATTGATTAAAGGAGATTTTTTTCTTATTTCATCTTCAAACCCATGGTATGGACATATACTAGTCTATCTTTAGACTTTGAAGTGCCCTTCCTTTGCTTCTCGCGATGAGCGTCGACGTATACGCCATCAAACAAGGAGCTATCTCATACTCGAAGATACTTTGTATCATCGAGGTATAGATTGCATCCTTCGTCGGTGTCTCACTCATGAAGACGCAGAACTCGTGCTTAACGATTGCCACACTGGAGAATGGGGTGATCATTTGTCTGGGTTGGAAACAACCCAAAATATTCTACGATCCACTTACTATTGGCTGATGTTAAAGATTGCGTTGAATCAGTCAAGAAGTGCCACTCGTGCAGATCTTCTCTCAGAAGATGAGGGCACACCCCGCTCCTATGTTTCCCGTCATTACAGTTGGACCCTTCACTAAGTGGGGGATTGATTATACCACATGCCAACCCCCTTCAACCAGGGGGCATCGTTATATCATTGTAGTAGTAGACTACTTTACAAAGTGGGTTGAAGCTATGCTAACATTCAAAGTGTTAATATTATGGTAGTTGCAGGAGGTATTTACCTCCACGTGTGAACCTGACGAGAATAGAAGACTCCGGAAAGAAATTGAAAACCCTAATGAGTTGGCTACTAACCCTAGAAGTCTTGTCGGCTCAAGAAGATAATTTATATTAGGTTATTAGCCTCCAAGAGAAGAATTCGGCCAGAAATAATATTAATATACTGAACAGACACATATCCAGAAGGAGAAGTCGGCCCCAACAAATTTGGCAGAACCAGTATAAATATAGGGCACCAGTTCTCATTTGATAGCATCTCAGAACTACAGTTCCCAGTTTGGTGCACACTGCAGTTCCCAGTTTGGTGCGCAAGTGTGGAGGAGAGCTGCAGGTGCAGCTACTGCAGCTAGCAATTTCAATGTTGGCTTGGACTATCTTTTGGCTAGGGTTTGCCCTATCTGATCAGCTATTGTTGTTGCGCTATCCTTGGAGGAAGATGCACTACACCTTGTTTGGCTATCTAGCCTAGGGTTTGCTTTCAGAGTAATTCTCATTCAAGGTTAAGGTGCTCGGAGGGTGGATTAGGCCTATGGTTGGGTGACGAGGGTATCGTCAATGGTAAAACAAGCACACATTCTTCTATATTCTAACACAAATATGATGGAGAAACAACATCTCTCTTCTTGTTTAATCAGATAATAGCAAGGTTCGACGTCCTGAAGGATATTGTCACTAACCATGGAAATCACTTTCAAAACAAAATGATGTCTGATTTAATGTCAAATCTAGGGTTGAGGCAAGAACACTCATCACCTTACTACCCACAAGCGAATGGTTAGGTGGAATCTTTGAATAAGTCCCTCAAGACCATTCTACAACGAACAATCAATTCTGCCAAGTCAAATTGGCATTTTATGTTGTACTCGGCATTGTGGGCCTATCGAACGTCTGTAAAGATTGCCACTAGTTTTTCTCCTTTTCAACTCGTTTACGGGTTGGAAGTAGTCTTTCCTATAGAATGCAAGATCCCATCTCTTAAGTTGGCAGTACAGTTATTGCCAGACACTTCACCGCTTAAGGAACGCTTATTATATCTCAAGTAGCTCGATGAGCAACGATGCAATGCATCCTTGGCTAATGAGGCTCACAAGAAAAGATTCAAGTGTCAGTATGAATGGTCCGTTCATCCTCAGATTTTCTCCTAAGGTGACCTTGTCATGGTCTATGACCAAGATAAGGATCCCCTGGGGGCAGGCAAGTTCAAACCCATGTGTTTCGGATTGTTCATTGTGAAGGAGGTATTAAATAATGGTGCTTATCGTCTGGTTGATTATGAAGGGAATGCTTTAGCGAAGCCTAGAAATGGGCTCTATCTCAAGAAGTATTACTCGTAGGTGGGTCTCCTTGGGTGACTTCTTGTATATATGTATATTTCTTATACAATTTTGATTTGTCCTTTTTTTTTAATCGACGTGTCATTTTGATGCCATATTTTTCACTGTGGCAAGTATCAAGTGAATCAGAGGTGTTATTTGGGTTCGTGGACAATGCTAGCTGACACACTTGGAGGCTTGCTTCTGCAGCTTGGGTGATCTTCACACCTCAAGGCCAGTTTCTATCTTTTGGAGGTATTTGTTTAGGTGATGCCATAAACAATGTCACCAAATGCAGTGCAGTAATAGAGTTACTTCGTGATGCCTTGTCGCATGGTATCTCTTACCTCCGAGTCTACTTAGATGCACAATTGGTTGTGTCCCAGTTAAATTGGGTTTATCGCGTTTATGATCCTACTCTACATCGACGATTCCTTAGGGTACGTCTCTTAGAACATTGTTTTGATTACATTACATATATTCATGTTCCTAGGAGATTGAATCAAATGACAGATACTCTAGCTAATCAAGTATTAGATTGGCATATTGCACACACGTAAGAAAAAACACACACAAACACATGTAAATACATTTGTAAATAAATGTAATCCATAAGACAGAAAAGATGTAAATATATATATATATATATATATATATATATATATATATATATATATATA
>JASDQU010311559.1:0-13585 GCA_032191745.1 Picea mariana
TATCTCAACATCCTCCTACAAATCTTCAAACCAATCTCCAACTCAACATAATGCATTAATGAAGCATTATCTCTAACACAATCTAAATACCTTGACCCCGAGTATAGCCCGGAAGAAACACAGACCCTAGCTTGCCCACCATTATAGCCGATCTCTGGATTGGCATATGCCAAGGATAGAACCGCTCTTTACTTTCTTCGACCTATCGTCCATAGTCGACAGCGTCAGCAAGAGTTGAACTCTAATTGTGCTTCAGATAAAAATTAATCATCACAAAAATATGGAACACTCCATTCTCTACATGGAAGACCATATGCCATTTTGGCATTAACACGTGGACTATGGTTACCTAATAGAAAGCTCTTGTTTACAAAAATCAGTGAGCCCATTTAAAATATTTGTTTAGAGCTTTAATCAACGGTATTTATTAAGAATTGTACAAATTACTTTAGTGATGAATGTAGGATAAGAAAATCTAAATGACTACACAACGTGTATATCCGTCCAAGCTTTCTCCATGTCCATCGTACAACAATGATTCCTCCTCTCCTGTACATTTCTATGTATTTAACGAAGAAAATGATTCGCCACTGAATATACTCAGTGGTGTTCAGATGCGAATATATTCCATCTCCCTAGAATATCGATTTCAGTTAAGTGAGTGATAGCTCTGATAGCATTTATGATTAAAGGCCAAATTAAGGATGAGGTCGAGTTTTTACTAGGATGTGAGTATTTTTCTTTCATTTAGCAGAGCATTTATTGTATAAGACATTGAGCCCTCTTAGAATTGATCTTTAAGGTTGAAGTTATGTTTTTATTAGGATGTGAGCATATTCAATCTCACTGACTTACCCATTTCAACTTATTTTTATATAGAGTTTCTATTTGATTTAGTAGAAAGATATTGAATGCTTCGATAACATTGATCTTCATAGGTCAGATGTGATAAATCGTGAAGCAAGAAATGCAGACAGAAAGAATAGAATAGAAAACAGTATATTAGAATGTAAGTAGAAGAGTACAAAACGAGTAGATGAAAAAGGCTATGAAGAAGTTCTATGCAAAGGGAAATAGATGAGCTAAATAGGCTCAAGCAAATCAAGAATAGAAAGTACAGCTGGCCAAGACAACTGGCAAGTCAGCCTATTGAGGTTACATTATATTTAACACTCCCTCTTAAACTCAACAATTACAAACATCAGTATTGATTATGCCTAAGTATTGTCTTTGAAAATCAAAAACCCATTTCCCTAGTGTCTTTGTAAACATATCAGCAAGCTAATCTCGAGAACCACAAAATTGTAGTACAATATCACCATTATTGACTAGCTCGCGTATGAAATGAAAACGAGTGTCAATGTGTTTCCTTTTCTTGTGAAACACATGATTTTTAGATAAATCAATTGCTGAAGTATTGTCACAGAAAATAGGAGTTGGATCATTTTCTGTATGTGACATATCTTTCAATATTTTTCTCAGCCACACAGCTTGAAAAGAAGCTGAGGTAGTAGCGACATACTCTGCCTCTGCAGAAGATATTGATATAATTGGCTGCTTCTTCGATGCCCATGAGATCAGATTCGTGCCCAGGTGAAAAGCATGTCCAGATGTGCTTTTCCTGTCATTTAGGCTGCCTGCAAAATCACTGTCTGTGTAACCAGATAGTTTATTACTATCATATTTAGTGTACCATAAGCCAAAATTGAGATTTCCTGCAACATATCTCAAAATTTCTTTCACCATTTTCCAGTGAGAATCTTTGGGGGATTCCATGAATCTAAAAACAAGGCTAGCTGCATACATAATATCATAGGCCTAGTTGTTGTAAGATACAACAAACTGCCTACTAAAATTTTGTATAGGGTAGGGTCCACTGTAGGGCCTTCATCTTTCTTGCTCAATTTTGTGCCTAGGGGTATAGGGGTTTCTGCTGGATTGCATTCTTCCATGTGAAATCTTTTGATGATGTCTACTGCATACTTTTTCTGATAGACAAATATGCCTTTGGTTGATTGATCAACCTCAATCCCTAAAAAATATTTCATTATGCCAAGATCTTTCATCTCAAACTCAGATTGCATGGTATTTTTAAAATTGGTTAATTCAAGATTTCTAGTATAGATCATGTCATCAACATATAAATATACAATCAAAATTTTACCGTGTTGATCTGTTTTGGTGTAAAGAGTTGGCTCATTTTGGCTTCTGCTGAAACTGCTTTTGACCAGATAAGTGTCAATTCTGTTGTAGCAAGCTCTTATAGCTTTCTTTAAGCCATACAAGGCTTTCTTCAACCGATATACTTTGGCTGGGTGCTCTTGGACTTCAAATCCAGGTGGCTCATCGACATAAACTTCTTCTTCTAAAAAAAAATTCAGGAATGTTGACTTGACATCCATCTGGTATACTTGCCATTTGTGTTGGGCTGCTATGGCCAATAGAGTCCTTACAGTGTCTAATCTTGCTACTAGAGCAAAATTTTCACCATAATCAGTACCTGGTTGTTGTGAGAATCCTTTGGCAACAAGTCTTGCCTTGTGTTTTTCAATCTGCCCTTTTTCATTGAGTTTAGCTTTGTAAACCCACCTGACACCAATACTTTTCTTGTGACTAGGCAAATCAACAAGATCCCATGTCTTGTTCTTCTCAATGGAGTCAATTTATTGGTTCATGTCTTGAACCCAATGTGGCTCTTTAGGTGCTTCCTTAAAAGATGTAGGTTGACATGAGATTAAAGAAAAAAGATTGTGTTGTTCAAAGTCATGCAACTGCTGATGGATTTCTCTCAAACTTCGAGTTCTCTGATTTCGAATTTCAGAGGATGAGTCTCTGCTAGAAGTTGAGTTATCCTGTGAGTGTTCAGGTTGTCTTTGTACCTATAATATTGGAAGAACAGTTTGAGGTACTTTATGTCCTGAATTTTCTGTGTTTTCATCATTGGGCAGCAAAGTATTTTGACTGTCCATTTGTTAATTTTCTGAATCATTCCAGAATTGATTTTCCAGAAATTTTACATTTCTGCTGAGAATTAATTTCTTGGAGATTGGATTGTAAAGCTTGTAAGCTTTAGATGTTTCACTATATCGAGTGAAAATACATTTCTCACTTCTGTCATCAAGTTTCTTCCTTAATTCGGAAGGCATGTGAGTGTATGCTATGCATCCGAATGTCCTTAGATGCGCAACATTGAGCTTTGTCCCACTCCATGATTCTTGGGTGACTTTCATCTTTAGACTTGTGGTTGGAGATCTATTCAAGAGATAAACTAAGAATGCTACTGCTTCAACCCAAAAAATATTTGACAAACTTTTCTCTTTGAGAAGTGTTCTTGCCATATTCATTATTGTCTGATTTTTTCTTTTAGCCACTCCATTCTGTTGTGAAGTATACATGGTTGTTGTTTGCATGATAATGCCTTGAGATTTGGAGAAATTTGCAAATTATCTGGAGTTATATTCTCCTCCTCCATATGACCTGAGTGCTTTGATATATTTTCCACTTTGTTTTTCAACTTCTGCCTTGAATTCTTTGAATTTTGCAAAAGTTTCAGACTTGTGTCTGAGAAAATAGATCCATATTTTTCTGTTGAAACCATTAATAAACGTGAGAAAATAAAAGCTACCACCGATGGAATCTGTTTGCATTGGTCCACACAGGTCAGTGTGAACAAGTTCAAGATTGTTTGGCTTGATTGGAAGACTGTGGAAAACTAGTTCTCTTATGTTTTCCAAGTATGCATGACTCACATGGGGGAATTTGCTCTTTAAATATAGGAAGACCTTTGACCATGGAGTTCTTCTAAAGAAGACTTAGACCCTAAAAGGGTAGATGTCCAAATCTTATATCCCAAACCATAGTTTCATTCAGGTTTGATGCACTTTGTGCATATGGTTGAATCAAATTTGTAGTTCTGAGGGTAAGGGGAAACATCCTATTCAGAGTCCTATGGATTTCAGAAATCAATTTTCTGCTGGTATTTTTGTCATATATTTTGCAAGATGCTCCCCAAAAAAGTACCTTATATCCATGTTCAATGAGTTGTCCTACACTTAGCAAATTATGTTTCAGATATGCAACATGATAGACATTTCTTATGTCTTTCTTGANAGATGAGATTGAAGAATCAATGCATGAAAGTAATTCTTTGTTACCTGTCATGTGATTGCTGCATCCACTGTCCAACAACCAGAGATCTTTAGGTTGTTCTTCAGTCTTGTGGCATGAGAGAAACATACCCCCTGATGTTTCTCCCGTATGGTTTGACACAAGTGCTCTGCCTGAGAGATGATTTGCTTTCTTCTTCCTGCATTCAGATTCATAGTGCCCATACTTTTTGCAGTAATGGCATTGTATGCTTGATTTCTCATTTGATCTTCTCCCTCTGCCTCTTTGAGGCTGAAAACTCTGATTCTAATCTTGTTGTCTATGTGGATGTTGATTCGGTTGTTGTTGTCTATGTACTCCACTGGAATGAGGATTTCTGTGACTTCTCCCTCTTCCTTGGTGATCTCTGCCTCACTCTCTGCCTCTCCCTCTGCTAAAGGAGAATTGCATTTTGAAAGCAATGGCGATTGACTCATTAGTGAGATGCAATCTGGTCTCATGTGTCACCAGGGAACTGATTAATTCATCTGTTGAAAAACATGACAGATCCTTGGATTCAAGAATTGTTGATACAACCATTTCAAATTTCTTTGGTAAACTTCTGAGGATTTTCTCAACAATTCGTTGATCAGTGATGGTTTCACCATTCAATCTGATTTGGTTCACGATGCCCATGACTCTAGTCATGAACTGATCCACATTTTCGGACTCTATCATCCTTAGAGTCTCGAATTGCGTCTTGAAGGTCTGCAGTTTAACTGTTTTGACCCTGTTCCTTGATAGGAAGATTTAAGGATGTCCCAGGCCTATTTTGAAGTACCAACGCCTATGATTTTTGAGAAAATCGAGTCATCCACAAAATTTTGAATTAAGAATTTAGCTTTATTTTCTATGTTTCTCTACATTGCCTGAGCAATTTTTTGTTGATTAGTCATGGCAGATAGGTCTGCTGGATCTGGTTCCACATATCCATGATCCACTGGATCCCAACACTCTTATGCTTGCAAGAACGATCTCATTCGAAGAGACCAGAACTCATAGTTTTTTCCAAGAAGAATCGAACCTTGAGTTGGTCCTAAATTGCTAGATGTTGCCATCTTTTAAAAAATTTAACAAAACAGAAAAAAAATTCTTATTTACCTGTTTCCCGTGCGTAAAACCAGGTTTGCTTCTTTCTTGTAGTGATTTTGAAACTCTGCGATTAGATATTTTGCGAGTTTTGACTTCGTGAGTTTTGGCTTCACGATTCTGACCTCGGAACTTTGTTATACGAGTTCTCTGAATTCTTGTCTCTCCAGCTTTCAATCGCCGAAACGCCGAAGAGGGCTTAATAGCCTTAGATTGGCCCTTTGTCTCCGAACAATATGACCACATGCCTAAAGGTTAAAGCGGTGTTGGCTTTTCACAAATCAGAGAATAGCGATGCCTTTGTCGGTTCTCTGTCCCTCAAATCACTGAAATCCGAAGTATCCTAGAGCTTATTCAAACGCCTTTTCGAGATTTCGCATTTCGGGACTTTGACGGTTTTGCTGCGACGATCCTGGGTCCTTCAGACTTCTGGTATGTGAAATGCCGAAATTTCTCCTTTGGACAATTCAACGGTCCAGATCTTCCTGTGATCTGACGGACTAGATCCTTTCGAGATTGCACAACTCTCTATTTCGGGATTTCACGATTTTGCATATCGGGGTTTCGAGTGCAGTCCCCTTTGCTCATCTAAGTCTCGATTCTCGATTTTGCGATAGAGTCAGATCGACGACTCATGATATTTCTCAATCCAATGGTTTAGAATAAATCGTGATTTAGCGATTCATGAATTCTCATGGCAGTCCTCTGACCTTTACACCTTGCGAGTCAGTGAAATGCCGAGATTGCACCACATGTCTCTTGATGGATGGTCCAGATGATTTCGTGACTTTGCAAGTCAAAATTTCTCCTATGCGCTCCAAATCACTAAACCTTGTGCACTTTCTTCCTGATCCAACGACTATCAGTCCTCTGCGCAAGATCTAATGGCTGAAATTCTTTCACCTTTTCCACGTGCTCCTCGTCCCTTCTGAACCGGATTTCCACCTCAGATCTTTTCGGAGGATGGATCTTACTGCTGCGCTGGCTATTCTTTGCTCCTGTATCATGATTTTTGTTGTATTTGAAGGAATTTTCTCCCGTGGAAGAAAAGTTCATGATTCTTTCAAAGATTTGAAAGAATTTCATGAGTTCTTTGAAGCTTAGCATTGTCTGCTGCAATCTTTGACAGATTTGAGAGAATTCCCGTAAATCTTTAAACGATTCTACCGTCTGCAGGAATCTTTAATGAATTTGAACGAATTCTTCGAGTTCTTCAAATGTTCTTGCATCCTGCAGCTCTTCTTCATGAATCTTTTATGAATTTGAGGATTTTGCAAGAATCTTTACTATTTCTCCATCTGCAGTATTCGCTTCCTCAATCTTTTGAGTGTATAGCGCTCTGTTTCCTTGCATGATCTTCCTACGAGGATCTTTTGAGAGTATTATGGACAACTTTCTAAGCCTTGTGAAAATTCTGTGTCGCATGCTCTCGTGATCCATGTACACTCTGCATTGTGAGGATCATGTTGCTCTCCAACCTATGTGAAGAGGCTTACTACTATAGCTATGATACCATAATAAATTGTGAAGCAAGAAATGCAGAGAGAAAGAATAGAACAAAAAATAGTATATTAGAATGTAAGTAGAAGAGTACAAAACAAGTACATGAAGAAGGCTATGAAGAAGTGCTATGCAAAGGGAACCCAATGATGGTCGCGTCGTTACCTATACTTGGCATTGACATTCTATAGGATATCATGAACCTACAGTTGGATGTGCTCGATCCATTCAAAAATTTTGGTTTCTCTATATATCTTAATATAATCATGGGAGGAATATTCATGTGAATATGCAATGGGAATATCTACATCAATAGGGGTGAATGGATAGAACCCCAAGCACAGCTAGAAAGGAATGTAGGCAATAGATCTACATAGGGATATGTTGTAGTTATGTTGAACATATGGAAGGTTCTCATCCCCATTATGTGGATACCTGCAGTTATACATGCACATGATATGCAAAATCATTCTAATCACCATTTTTGGTTTTCCATCTATTTGGGGGTGGAAGGAAATCAATTTTGTTAGCTTGGTGTCTAGTGGAGACCATAGGTTGGAATAAAAGGTAATCAAGTACTTACTATCCCTATATGAAATAATGGTCTGTGGTATCCCAAAATGAACCTAAGAATGCTCAAGGAATAGATTAGTAGTGGCTTCACTTATGATACTCTTCTTACATGGTGCCAAAATGGTCATCTTAGAGAACCAATTGACAACCAAAAAGACACAATTGTTACCATGATTGGTGGACGAAAAAATTGCATGTAATGCATGAGGCTAACTCCCAAGAGTTGTATAGGGTAGGTAGAGAAGCATACAACCCATTCTTAATGGCAGTTTTAGAAATGGCACATCCAGTGCATGATATGATATACATATTGACATACTATCAAAGTTTTTTCCAATAGAAATACTTATAAATTATTACTATTGTATTCTTCTCACTGAAATTCCCTACCACCTAATTGTAATGTGACTCCCAAATTGGATTCTTATACTCAATTGAAGGAACATAAAGATGAACCAGATAGCACAAAAGTGTGTCCTAGAGGTCAAAGTTTGGAACATATTTGCTTTCTCCTAGTGTCGAATATGTAGCAACAAAGTGAGGGCTGGTGTCATACAATTCTGGCTACATGGAGGTCTCATGACCATATGAGTTGATAAATATGGTTAGCATCACAACTAGGCACCGACTGAGGTAGTATGAAATATAATTTGTACTTCTCTTTTCGTACTTAATGTTCAAGTGGAATTGTTGCAAGTACGTGAATCACTTTTTATGACAATCTTTCTATAACTTTCCTCGTGTCTTCATGAGTTACGAAGTATTTTGATCAACTTGGATGATAATTTCCTTTCCTAGAATAGAATGCTTCCACTATCAACATGCCTACATAATGGAGTACATATCCTTGTCATAGGTGGGATACATGCTAATAGAATCAAAGAGTAGGTTTCCAGGATAGGTCACCTAATGTCGATGTTGAGTGAGGAATGCACAAATAGTATATCAGGAGGCATCTATCTCAATATTGAATGTATTTTCTAGGTTTGGTAGAGTGAGGAGTGGTGTTGAGTAGAGGCGACATTTCATATCTTCAAATTTTTATGTTGTGATTCAAACCAACAAAAATTGTCTTTATCTCCATGCCTACTCTCTTGGATTAAGGTCCAAGTGATATAAGAAAACCCCAACATGAACCTATGGTATAATTTGGCAAGGCCCAAGAAGCTGTGGATATCTATTAGAGTCATCGAGGATGTCAAATGATGAATGAATTGGATTCAGATAGGTCCACATTCATCCCATGTTCATCCATGGTCTATCCTGTATAATGAATCCTCTGCATTCCAAATGTGCATTTCTATAAATTTTCATATAACTTGTGTTACCATGTTTTCTCAGGACCTACTATATGTGTTGCAAATGTTATACCAAATTTTTGACAAAGATGACAATGTCATCCAAATATATGACCATAAAAGAGTTTATGAACAACCACAAGATGTCATCCATCATCCTTATGGATGTTTCCTGAGCACAATTCGAGCTAAAAGGCATGACCAAACACTCAAAAAGGCATTCTTTACGATATAAGGAAATTTTCCATACATATGTTCAATCAAGACCTGGTGGTAGTATGAGTTCAAATCAATCTTACTAAATAACTTGGCACCCTTAAGTTGATCAAGAATATTGTCAATCTAGGGGATTGGATATCAATTATTAATAGTGATTTTTTTTAGGTATATATAATCAATACAAAATTACTATGTCCCTTCCTCTCTATACACTAATAAAATTGGTCTCCTAAAAGTTGATGATCTTGGTCGAATGTGTTCCTTTTGGATGAGCTCATTAATTTGATGTTTTATTTTCTCATTCTCCAAAAGAGTGAATTTATATATTGGGGCATTAGGTAAAGGGGCACCATGTGTCAAGTCAATTGAATGTTTAACCTGGTAGTGCAGAGGCATCCCCATAGGTGAAGTGAAGATATCTTTGTATTCCTCTACAATCTTGTCCACCTAGTTCTATTGTGTAGAAAGTCCCTTTGGTGAGGTCGTGGTTGTTGTAGCAAGAATTTGACCACCTTCTGAATAAACCATGAATATGACATATTTTTTGGTCTTATAGGTTACCTTTTGTTATTACTTTGTAAATATCAGGGAAATTATAGTAGTCAGGACTACCTTCGATAGCTTTTAGAGTTGGCCTCTTAAGTTAACAATGAAACTAAAAGGCCTAGGATCATAAAGAACATTACATTTATGCATATATGGTTTTCCTAAAAGAACATCACAGATTTCAAGTGGGGAAACATCACACAATACCTCATATTTGAATGGTTTGATGTCATAAGACATGAGGCATTACTATCTGACATAGAGGTCTTGTCCCTAGCTCTACCAATCCATGGTGTATGGTTGGAGGTGTGGTGTTGTTAGAAAATTCAATCTCTCCATCACCTCGGTTTAGATTAGGTTCTTTCATATACCGGTTTCAACAATGAAATGTATTGGAGTCCCTTTCACCCACATCTATGAATGGAATAGGTTCCCCCCCTCCTTGGGCTCATCTCACTCTTCTAGTTGTATATTTTCAATTGGAAATGTAGAACTGGATTTTGTGCCTATGATCCTCTTTCCCTTATCCTTTTCTAAATCAGAGTCTCAGTTAGAGTGAAAGTCTTTTTCTTTCATCTGAGCCCAAAATAATTGTTCCGAGAAAAATCATCAGTGTTGTGCAGGGTATTATTTGGAAATTACATCACTTTCTAGTGTCCTTCTTAGACTTCCCATTACCCTTCTTTTGCTACATCTTGTAAAGGCTGTATTGAGTTTGTCCCTCCTTTCTCTATCATTTGTTCTATGAGTTAAGTGCACCTTTACCATGCTTCTATATGGTGGATTCTCATTTCCAATCTCTCTCTTATTCCTCTGCTTAATATTTTTCTCAATTTTGATAGAATATTGATAAGTCGATCTAAGTGAGGATATATCGAAGAAATCCATCTTTGTTTGGATGTTCTTATGTAGGCCATTGTGTTACTTCAAAACAAGGTGGTACTTGTATTCCTTTATACTCATCATTGAGTGCAAAGTATGAAATATATTGGTGTACTTTAGCACCATTTGGTCTCTATGTAGAGTTTTCCATCTCATGTATTGGTTTTCATAGTTTCTAACATGGTAGAATTCTTCCTTAAGGGAATCCACAAAGGCCTCCCAAGTGGATTATCGTAAATGTTGAGGAATCATCTCTGTTATGTCTCTATTAGTAACTTTCCCACCAATATTTGACATGGGGAAGGGATTTAAGAAGCGTGAATGAGATCTTTTTTATGTTAGAATTTTTCTGAATAGATTTATAACCCTCTAACAGATTTAATCATTTCTCTAAAGCATCTCCATCTATCTAACCTTTAAATAAAGGAATATCCAAAAGTTAACTTGCACCTTCAATGATATTTCACCTTCAAAATGGCTACTTGTTGAAGGTGCCTCAACTCCCAATGGTAGAAATCAAAGGATCCAGGTGAAATTGTTCATCATCTCGTTCCTTTGTCGTGCAAGGGATTCTTCAAGAAAAGACTTGAAAGGATCACCTACTATGTCATCTCTCTTTTCATTCGTCATGGGAGGCTGCTAGGGATATTGAGAATATTCTACCCCAAGGGAAATTAGGTCAAGCCCTAACTCTCTATACCCTCACATTGTGGGGGACATGCACTAAGAGATAAGAAATATAAGATTGCTATGATACCACTGATTCGGATTGTATAGAGAAAAAAATGAAAGGAAGGAATATGAATGGAAACACACACTTAGAAGTATTGTAGAGATCACAATAATATAGTGAAACCCAATTTATATTACTGAATGAAATAGCAAAGTATTGTAAAATGCAAAGAAATAGAAACTAGCTATAATGGTGGTAGATTATCTATGAAGAGAAAGAAGTCGATTATGCTTATTGGCAAGAATAAATTACAAGAGGCCAAAATGATTGTTGCCCTAAGGTGGTTAGTTGATACATCAACTCCCGAGGGGTACAAATTTTTCATACAATTTCTGTTTGGGGAGCATAGTATCTTGTTGAAAATATCTAAACATGAAGTATAGTTGTTGGAAAAGCTAGGCAAACTACGACCACCCTAGACCCATAAATGACCAAAAAACATCTTTTAAGGCCTCAAAACAACCTCAAAAGTGACATAAAAAGTTGTAGATAAAAAAAATTCCAAGATGAAGAACCGTGTTGAGTGAGTGGAAGGAGATGAGTTAGTCTAAGGGGTGGGTGGACACCCATGTACAAGTGGATAATTTATGGTAGACTATTTGTTTATCAAAACCACTTATTACATGGAGAGAAATGAAAATTGTATATCAATTATTGTGAATTTATAGATGCATTTTTCATTATCTACTGTATTCATGTGTATTAAAATGTCTTTATTGATTGGAATAATAAAAATTGGTTAGAAAAATAATAATAAATATACAATTTAATAATTAGTAAATCAACTAATTTTAATTAAATAACATTTTTGCAATGGAAAAATAAAAATGTGATAAAAAAGAAAAAGTGATTTAGTGTTGAAATTTAATGTTCACCCTTGCCCATAAAAGAAAATATTCATGAGGTTTCAAGATTTTTAATGTACTTCAATTTATGTTCACATAAATTAATAACCTACCAATGTTAGGTTGAAAAAAATCATGAATACAAAATGGTATTAAATAGGAGGATTTTATATTCTAATCATCCACATATATTTTCATTTATCCAAATTCCTTCTATAAGAATAAATTCATACTACATTATCTCAGCCTTTGAAATTTGTACGTCATATAATTATATTCATCAATAGATTAGTTTTCTAATAGAATTTGGATTTAACATTATTTAAAGATTAACTAATTGACATTTACAATTTCAAATAATCTTACTTAAAAAGATAAATAAAAAATATGTTAATTTTTGAGCCATTTACAAGAAAATAAATTCATAGAAAATTACCTCTAATTTTTTTTCATTTCTATTATAAATTTCCACTAGAAAATCCCTTCATTTTCACATCATACACATTTTTCTAAACATTTCAATGAAACATACAACCTTTAAAATTAAAAAATCTCTTTGGATCCTAGTAATTCAAACCCCACTTTTCCCTTTTCTCACCATGGATCATTTTCCCAATGCATATCAATCTATCTATACATTTTTCAATTGCTTCTACTTCCTTGATTTCTTTCTCCTCATCTGAAAACTCTTATTTAATATATAATAAATAAGAATCTATATTATAACTCCATATACATTTTCTGGTTTTGAAGAGGAAACCATCAACATTGACATGCAGCATCTCCAAAATAATTATTCTTCTTTTTCCTTTCATGATTATTACTAACTCCAATACCAATTGATTTATTAATATATAATAAATAAGAATCTATATTATGACTCCATATACATTTTCTGGTTTTGGAAAGAAAACCATCAACATTGACATGCACCATTTCCAAAATAATTATTCTTCTTTTTCCTCCCATGTTGTTGCTAACTCTAATGCAAATTGATTTAACAGCCCTCAAGGGCCTTATTATTAGAGTATACATTGAATATCCACAACACTGATTCCTTTGCTGAAACGCTCAACGCATATACATAGGAATACAATAATAGTCTATTCATATTATATTGTTACACAGTTACAAATTCTTTGTACAATTTTCATTTCCTTGAACATGCTATCGAATCTCCGAGACAAAGAAAGGGCCTTATTATTAGATTATACAATGAATATCCACAACAGTGATTCCTTAGCTGAAACCCTCAACGCATATACATAGGAATACCATCATAGTCTATTCATATTATATTATTACACAGTTACAAATTCTTACTACAATTTCCATTTCCTTGAACATGCTATCAAATCTGTGAGACAAAGAAATATAAAACCTGATTTTAATTTTAGATTGAAGATATGCAACAAAGTGACCTTTAATTGGCAGAAAATAACGTCTTATCATGCATCCAAAACACCATTGGATACAAAATACACTGTATAAAAGGATTGCTCCATGCCACAAGTAACTTCTTACAACACTGCTGCCAAGAGGAAGGTGAATATTTTGTTCCAGCAGCCGGATTATTTGATACAACCTTTATCAGACGAATTCAAAGCAGGAAAACCAAATAGAAAAAGAGGCCATTAAACAGGTCAATGCGAAGCCCTTGTCTTATAAAATAAGTTATGTATTACTACCAATCTCTAATACGATGACAGGAAAATAACAGTATCTACACAACTATTACAGTAACCATCCCATTT
>JASDQU010311562.1:6990-20918 GCA_032191745.1 Picea mariana
CTAAGTATAAGTTTATGTGAACTTAATGTAATATTTATTGTTTCCTAGAGAGAACTTTGTGCCTTGTGATTTCCAAATTTTAGTAACAGTTGTGCAATCCCTCGACCCTCAGTCGTGATCTCGAATCCCAATTAGCCTATCGAAGTATTTTGGCAATTCAGAGTCACTATGTCGAGAGCTACATGAAGCAGTAGTTCAGTTTCCAAAGATGCACTGTTAGATGAGCCATGTGATCCTCGAGACGAGATCGTGGGTGATCTCAAGGGAAAGGTTGAGCAGGTGAAGCTCCTCGACATAGACCTAACAAACCAGGTCTTTCTCCCCCTAATGAACTTTAGTGTATTCTGGAACTTGGCTCCAGATACAATGGGAGGGATGGAGTTCATCCCAAAACTAGAATTCATTATTTTTTTCAACTCTAGCATCATGAATCTCATATATTTACCAGTGCTTGACACTTCAGGTGAGGTTGTGAGGTGTACCAATTTCTCATCAGTCGAGTACATTACAGGAGCCTATGGCTCGATAGAAAGTACCCAATTCATGCGGAGTATATCCATCAACTTACTAGATTATTGCTCGAAGGTGAGGATGTGTCGAAAGGGTTTCAAGGCTCGAGTAAGAATGGGAAAAAAAGGGTGAGTCCAACCTGTATGAGAAGTTCCATACACAAAGCAGGAGGCGCAATGCCAAGATTGACCCCATTCTACCAGAGATAGGCAGGACCTCTTGCTATGTAATTTCTAGCAAGGTCATGCATTCATATTACAAAGGTGAATGCACATTATATGCCCTATCAGTGGAAAATTTGTGCACCAACGGAGTTGTGTTCAATTGGTGTAGTTACCTTGTAGAAGAACTTCTGGTATCCTATAAGGAGGCGTAGGAGAAGGGAGGAACATTTACATATGGGTACTTGTTGTTTGTATTTTCCATGTGGAAGTTGATGTCACCCCCAGGTAGAACATTATCACTGACAAGCAAGGGTTGCCTGGAAAAGATGTTTGAACCTTGGCATTCAAGGTTGGACTCAAAAAATTACAGAATTCAACAATGTCACATTCCTTAAGTGGTACAACGGGCTAATAGACGCAACTCAGAGCTTGCGCATACCGCGGTAATTTCTCAATCTAAACATGCATAACATTTCATTCAGCATGAACCGTCACCATACCTTTGTCTAGCCAAGGCATGTCAAGGCATAACAAGTTCACTCCCGAATGTTGTTGTTCTACCTAGAGGAAGAGGCCTTTGACAAGGAGGTCATGTCATGGCTAGGAGTGAAGCACAACCCATGCAAGTCGGGGATGCACCATCTTTTACTCCTGGAGCTCATAAATAAAAGGGGACAAGAAGAAGCGTTCAAGCTGAGTTTTGGTCCAACAACACCAACAACAAAGAAGAAGAAGGTCGAGATGCCATCAAACTCTAAGACGAAGGAGGACGAGATACCTCTGGAGCGCAAGAAGAGAAAACTTCTAGTGTTTCCCCAGCTTCCAAAGAAATATGTCTCTCGGGTAAGGATGTTAATGACATCCTTGATGTTTCTTTCATAAGATATGTCACACCCACAAATCCTCGGATAGGGGTTTCCCATGTTAAGTTGTTGAATCCGCAATCGATATCGTCGGCTTTACCTCGTACTAGATCCACCACCCGAGTTGTGTAGACAATGATACACATCACTTATGACCCTAAATCGGACACCACTACATCCACCACAATAATCATTGAACAACCCCCCTCACCACAACAACCCCCATCACCCCCACAACCAGAATCACCATCGCAAGAAAAAACACCACTTTTCCCTCTTGACTTCATGGTTCAACATTATAATGGTGTATAGAGAATTTATGGAATAAGGAATGACATTTATATTGAATAAATAATGACATATTAGGACGTTTATGGAACAAAGAATGGCATTTTTTCCTTGATGCCATCCTTATTCCTTGAGTGTGCCATCGTTATTCTTTACAAACAAGATTGGTTCTCCCCAAGGAGACACACTAGGTCGAATGTAACCCTTGTCTAACATTTCTTTCAGCTAAAATTTGACCTCAACTAGGTCTAGGGTACTCATCCTATAGGATGCTCTAGACATTGGCATTGCTCTAGGTACAAGATCTATTGAGAAATCAATATCTCTCCTTGGAGGTAAACCTAGTTCCTTTTCAGGAAATACATCTCTATAGTCTTCTAGTATAGGGTGGTCTTCTAGGCTTGTTTTTTGGTCCTCAATGGATTTCAATACTTGTATTGCATACAAAGGGAATCCCTTCCTACAATAATTCTTCATTTTGAGGGATAATATCTATCTCACTGAGATAGGATTTTGGATTCACTGTAGAATTATTTTCTTCTCTCTATCATCTTCACATTGTAAGGTTTTATTATAATAGTCCAACTTGAATTTATGGGAAGCCAACCAATCTATGTCAATCAACATGTAATATCATCCTATAGGAAGGATGTTTAAGGTGGCTTGGGTAGAAAACCCATTCATAATGATTTGGCATGTTGTTATGACCTTTATTGCCTTTCTTTTTGTTACAGTGGCTAGTTGTACTAGCCATGGTTTAGCATGGTTTTCTTGTTTTAATTTACACTTCCCAATGGCTTGAGGAGAAATATAACTTAGATTATAAATAGGGTCAATCAGAATAGAAATAATATGGTTGGTGACCATACCTTCCATTTCCACCACTGAGGCTTGGTGGTCTTCTTGCTTATTTCCCAAAGATTCATGATTTTTTGGCATACTCCTAGCCACATCATCAACCATGGTAGCCTCTTGGATGTTTTAGATTCCCTTACTACATGGATTCCTATGAGGGAAATCCCTCTGCAGATGCTCTTCTCCACAACCCTATCATTTCAATGGTTCCTTCTTCATACTTTTAGTCCTTCCCGGGGATGATCCAAAAGTTTTATTTCCACTTTGAGATGGAAAGTTTTGTTGAGTCACATTTTTTGTGGCTAATCTTATCCTAGAACCCTTCCCATAATTATTAAACCTTGAAGTTTTAACCTCCTTCTTCTTGAATCCCATATTACTTTTATTCTTCCATTCCTTGGGGTGTTTTTCTTTGTTGTTGAGTTTCTCATAACAATATCTAGCCTTCCAAATGGAATCTTCTAAGGTATTAGGTTAATCAAATTCAATCCTTTTCCGGAAATATTGAGGAATCCCACTAAAAAATAGTTTCATCTTCACCTTTTCATCCTTTATGTAGGGCACATACCTCATTAATTCCTAAACAATTTTGATATATTCAACTATAGTGATTTGTCCTAGTTTGATTTCGTAGAATTCCTTCATCTTTTCATCATAGTACCTCTCAAACAAGTACTTATTATTGAAGCAATTCTCAAATTTATTCCAATACAACTCCTTTTCTCAGATTCCTTTTACATTTATAAGGTTTCCCCACCATTTAGAGGCATTTACATTCAAATTAAATATCGTTATTCAGGCTTTCAGGTTCTCATAGTAGTTATGAAATATGAAATACTTCTTCAAGATAAGTATCCAAGCTTCTGCCTATTCCCCATTTTTAATTTCCCCATCAAAAGTATGTGTCTTGGATTTCTTAAATTCTTCAGGGTTACTGCCTTGGAGTGATTCCTCTTATTTCCTCTCTTCTCGGAATGGGAATCGATCTCACTATTGGATAATTCCTTGGAGCTTTCTACTCCTTCACTAGAGGAATTCTCTGATGAGTCTTTGGTTTTGGAATATTTCTTGGCTCCATGATGAGCCTTCGTGGGATTTTTTCTTCTTTCATTGCTTCTTTCAGGTTTGTGCTCCTATATCTCAAGAAGAATCTGGGTTTTCTCGAGCTAGTGCTTGTCCATGATATTGATCGTTGGCACCTGTTGCAACTTCGTTTGTATGTCTCATGGGATTTGCAACAAGACTGGATTTATTTCAGTCTATTTTTCTTGCTCCTTCATTATCCTTTCATTCTCAGCCGTAAATCTTTGCAATTCTTCCATGAGACTTCTCACAGTCTTTGGTTGGAGGAGTTTCTACCACTCTTCGTTCATCAATTTCTTCTTCTTTGATATGGGAACTCTCTCCCCATTCATGGTGGGTCACCATCCTTTCACTTATAGCTTGTATGGGAAGTCACTGATTGGTTAAGTGATGATGATCAACAATTATCTATTAGTTTATTTGTCCTTAACTTATAAACAACATAGGTAAAAAAAATATTTGTAAACTGAAATTTCACTTCAACAATTTATTAAATAATAGCAGCATAAAGTACATATTTAATCATGTAGAAGAAAAATTATAATTTTGTTCCTCTTTCCAGTAATTAAGGTTTAAAATAAATCCCCACGTATGTTTCCACAGGGACATTATCAATTTGTAGATCTCAGGGGTTAATTGTCTGCATAACAAATTCCGTTGAATTCAACATATCGAGTAAAATCGAGACTCAAGGACCATTAGATAAATAAGTCAACCAAGATCCATCATTGGTCATAGTATTTGTGATCACATACCTGGTGGTTAAGTTTTTAATTGTGATCGTTGATCTCAGTCAGGTCAACAATACTCATCAATATATACCATGAATGTAGTCGGGTTTTATGCTAAAAGATGAACAGTATAGATTTCAAGTGCCGGCTCAAGTTACACATGTGTTAATACGAGGCTTATTCCATGGTGGTGGTTTTGGAAGCTCCACTATGGGACACAAGGAGGTTGATAAATCCATGGTGGCACTCTCAAGGTTGTTTTTATTATCACCTACTGACCTTTCACTTCTACTACAAAAAACAAATACCACTTTGTAAGAAAGTGGTGACGCATTCAGAGAACCAAGCACTCAGTCACATGATTGGGCATTAGTAGGCCTTCATGAATAGGGTAGGTTAGTGTTCCCTCCCCCTTATAACCTTCTAATAAATTTCATGTTTACTCTTGTAGTGATCCCAAGAAGGTCAAGTGTAGTGTTCTTCTCTGATACCACTTTGTAACACACCCAACCCCCTAGGTAGCATTTAAGGGAATGGGGTAATAAAATTTCATTCTCCTTAAAGGACTCCAAACTTTCTTTTTAATGACACCATTGTATTTTTCTCATCAAGTTATTTCTAATAACTATGATTTCATTCAAATCCAATTTCTAGATCAAAATTTATGGCCTTTCAAAGTTTGGGTCACTTCATTGCCATGTGTCATCCACGTGGTACCCTATCATCAACGTTTATCCAATGTGGCACTAACGTGGCCCTATAATATATGTGTCACACTTAGTGGCACATATGTGTAATTAACTATGTCATATCTCTACCCATGCTCTATCAGACCTTTCTTTCATAGTCCTTCACCATCATGGTTCTATATGGGAGTGTCCCCGTCACGGTACATCTCCATAATCTACCCCAAAAGATTCCTTATGACGAACAACCAAGATCCATTCTTGGAGATCCTCCGGTTATGATATATAGACGGTCAGTGTGTCTCCTCGGAGCTCTCCCCTTTGGATGTATTTCCTAATCAATACTGAAAGTTCATCACAATAGACAAACATGATCTCCCCTCAGAGCTCCCCCATCCCTGACAGATCTACGGTTAGATTTACAACTTGGTGCGCCTTCCTTGAAGTGTATCCTCGTGATATATTATGATTTACCCCTTATGAAGAATGGATCATATCTCCTCTTTGGACTTCTCCTATCCTGACATATCGATGGTCAGGATCGTGTCTTGGAGATCCTCCCTCAGAGTGAAAATATTTGTTTCATTACGCAAAGAATCTAGCAATGAATGGTACAAATTCCCCTAAGAACTCCTCCATCCCATCAGATTCGATGATCATATTTCCTTCTCAAAGCTTCTCCCTCAGAGTATCTCACCTTGACTCACTCTGAAATTTTATTGTGATGGATGGCCAAGATCTCTCCTCATAGCTCTTTCATCCTCGATCGATCAATGGTTAGATATTCTCCTCATAGATCCTTTGTATTCAATAGATTGATGGTCAAATATTCCTCTTGTAGCTCCTCCATTGAAGTATGTATTCATAACTTAATCTGAGAGATACTCTATGAAGGATAGTTGAGATCTCTTCACTAGAGATCTAACGATAGATTTCTAGGGCATATTTCTACAGGTATCACAGCCGTCTTCACATATGACTCTTGGTCTCAGGCCATTCCTAGGGAGACACATGTCACCCCATGACACATTGATGACACACGTGGCTCAATCCATGCTCGACACATGGAACTTCACATACACTTGACGTGACACACACATCACCACATAAGTACTCATATTATCAATTCAGGTGGTTACCCCTATCCCCAGTGAATTGGAGGGGTGATGTTAACCACATCAACAAGGTGATGACACCTTTGTCTTGCCCTCGTCTATAAGGATTACTTCATCGGAGTCATGTCTTCGAGATATTTTCATCTCAGTGGTATAAATAACCCCAACTACTCCACTACGATGATCAATCCCAATCTCTCTGATTTATTTCTCGATGGATCGACAGACTAGATCACAACTCAGAGTATCCTTTGTTGGAGTTCCATTTTGAACCTAAATATGGTTATCTCCGACTACTAAAACCTCCAATTGACAGTGGATATCTTCCCATCGATAGATCCAATGGTCGATAGATAAGGTTGATTCCCTAAGGGCATGGGTTATGACAGGGGTCCCCCCCTTGGTACTTCCTTCAATCACTGGCCGACACGTGTTCCCCATGTAAACGGTGGAAATATTGGTCAGCAAGATACATCGTTATGAAATCATCTCATCAGTTGGTCTCATCAAATGAGACCCACAATGATCTACGACGGAGGTGTACCATGGATCTCACCCCAATGGATGATCTAGATCATCCCTCTGAATCCCCTTTTCGAACTACCTCCACCTCGACATTCGAGGCCATTCCAACTATGAGACTCCAACCATATTGAGAAAAATGGATCTAAAGGTCTAGAATTATCCATGAGTACCCTCTGACAGATCGATGACCCTCGTTGAGCTTGGAGTGCATACTTTGTAGGCTTCACACTTAGCATTGATGGAGGGTCGGGATCTCTCTGATCTTCCATATCAATAATTGAGATCTCATCTTGATTTCATCTCAATAAAAGGCATGGATTTAATCATTGTTTCAAATCTATGGCCATGATCCTCCGAAGTGAATTAGGGTTCCTCCACTAGCTTCACAGTCCAAGTCTAGACTTAGTCATTTTCATGAGGGTTTTTCTCCATGTTCTCCTATAGGGTTTCTAAGTTTTTGAGAGCCCTCATCAAGATCCAAAGAGTACCTTCATTCACCCAAGGTCTCGACACCATGATGCATAGGTACACAAACAAACACAAATATGAGTATTTAAGGAAAAAAAATAAAAAAATGTGACAGTATATACATTAAGAAGGGATATCTCTCCACTCCATATTATACTAGAATATGGGTTATTTACCTATTTTCACACCTCTCTATGGTTATATCCTTTCCTTAATCACCCATCTCCCATGCTTAGCACAAACTATAATTACAATTATTTCACTAAGGATAAAGACTGCTCAAAAGTTCAAATACAAGACTTCTCATACATATGTATTATATGTAAACAAAATACCATCACTAGGAAGGGAAAAACAAGCTCACCATTCAGGTATTCACATCAAACATCATCGTACAAATTATCAAATACATTTATGCATTCAATTTAATACATAGATAAATACAAGTTACTTATCTACAATTTCTGATTTATTCTAGCCACTATTGTAGGGTAAACCACTCTCCACCCAACCGTAAGCAGGGTTGCACTATGCGCTGCTACAACCAGCCGCCCCCGAGATAGGGTACGATTTCATGAGAGGATGTTTGCAATATTTTTTACGAAGTCTCTGCAACTTCTCTTCTCTATATCCATTTACTCTCATCCTATCCCCATCCATGTGTGTTTCATTTTTCCTTTGTCCCTGCCCTCTTTTCCTATCTTCTCTCCCAGGGCTTCAAGGATCATGAGAGAAGTTTTTTTTTAATGTACATTTCCCATCCTTCTTTAACTTCCAAAGAAATTGTTCCAACTACTATCTTGAATGATAATCAGTTTTTTAGGGTTGGGGACAGTTCATGTCTACACCATTTTTAATTAAACATGGTATTTTCTAGAAGATTCATTTAAATAAGTAATTACCTCACTCTTTCCCATTCCTTTCATGACATCGTAACCTGTGAAGTCCATCCCTTCAATAGTAACTCAACATTTCTCTTTTATATTAAAATCAAATATATATAGTACAAAAATAAATCAATGCCCATTGTTTTTGCTTGAGTACATAACATATATGTATATAGTTTGTCATAATAATGCTTATATTTATAGACATGGGGAAATAGGGGTGTTACAGAAATTCCTTCAACAAATCTATGGAATTGGATTCATTAAAATATAGATGTGCATTCGTTGGAAAGTTGTTAGAAAATGTGCCAAATTTATTGGTGGAACACTCTTTTGACAACTATATAGTGCTCTTTCCTAGGTGTTGACATGTATCTAATCAATAATCCCACTGCATGAGAAATATTTGGTCGAGTCTAGAACATCACATACATTAGACAACCAATAGCACTAGCATAGGGAACATGTTCCATGTCCTCTATTTCTTCTTGTGTGTTTGGACACTGTTCAATGGTTAGTTGTTCTCCCACAAGAATTGGTACCTTGACTTGTTTGCAATCCCGCATGTTGAAACACTTCAAAATTGTTTCAATGTACTTTCTATGACTCAACCAAATATTTCTAGTTGTCTGATCTCTCTTGATCTCCAATCCTAGAATGAATTTCGTTGCATCGAGATCCTTCATGTCGAACTTGGAGGAAAAATGCTTCTTCACCTCCTTTATATAGAATCCATGTTGTTTCCAATTAGCAATATGTCGTTGACATACAACACTACATATATGAAATGATCCCCTTCTTCCTTAGAATATACGCAGTGATTGGCCTTATTTCTCAAAAATCCCAAACTAAAAATGTAGGTGTCAAAATTATGGTACCACATCCTTGGTGATTTCTTTAGACCATAAAGGAATCTTTTCAACTTGCACACTAGCTCTTTCTTTCCTTTTACTGCAAATACTTCAATTTGTTTCATGTAGATTTCTTCTTCTAGGTCCCCATGTAGGAATGTTGTATTCACGTCCATTTTCTCTATTTCAAGATCAAATGTTACAACTAGATACGTTAGTACTCTAATGGAAGTTAGTTTTTCAATAGGGGAAAAAATCTCACTGAAGTCTACTCCCTTGACTTGGGAATATCCTTTTGCTACCATTCAAGATTTGAATTTCTCAACTTGACTTTCTACGTTCATCTTTTTCTTGAACACCCACTTGCTACTGATGAGTTTTACTCCATTAGGTAGCTTGATCAGATCCCATGTATCATTTTTTTATAAGGATTCCATTTGTTCTACCATGGTGTCCTTCCATAGTTTACCCTCTATTGAGTCGATTGCCTCCCTAACTGACTTGGGATCCTCATTAGTGGCATATAACACAAATGAAAAATGGAAATTAGGGAGACTATACCTTTCAGTTGATTGTCTTACTCATTCATATCTCCTCACGACCATAGTTGGTCATTCCATCGAATCATCTAAATCATCTTCTTCATTCCTCAATTCAAACACCAAATTATCTAGTTATTTTTCCATTTGAACCTCTTGAGACTTGGAAGTTCCACCAACTTCCCTGAAGACTGCATCTCAACTATATATTGTTTTCTTCGATATAAGATCCTAAAGCTTATATTCTTTCATTCCATCCTTGTACCCAATGAAAATACACTTGACTTATGTGTTGTCTAATTTGTTCTTCTTTTCCTTTGGAACATGCATAAATGCATCATAACCAAATACTTTGAGATGTGAAAGTGAAGGATTCTTACCAAACCATACATGATGTGGATTTGCGTTCACTAGCATTGATGAAGGATACCTATTTACCAAATATTTTTTTGTCTCAACTGTCTCTACGCAAAATTCTTGTGTGTGCCCTGCACCACTGAGAATTTTCCTTGCCTTGTCCATCAACATCTCGTTCATTATTTCAACTACTCCATTTTTTTGTGGGGTATATGGTGTGTTATTTTGACATGATACGCCACACTACTTACAAAAATTCTCAAAATCCTTTCCACGGAATTCACCACCATTGTCAGTTCTCAACACCTTGATTTTCTTATCTGTCTGGTTTTCCACAAGAGATTTAAACTCTTTGAATTTCTCAAAAACCTATGATTTATTCCTTTGGAAATATATACATGTCTTCCTGGAAAAAAAAATCTATGAAGGAAACATAATATAAGGATCCACCAAGTGAAAGGAGTGGTATAGGCCCAAACACGTCACTATGAATTAATTCCATAATCCCATTTATCTTTGTCACTCTAGATGGTAACCTAACCTGATTTTATTTTCCATACATGCAACGTTCACCAAAATTGACTTCCAAATTACAATTAGGAAAACCTTTGATGATACATTTTTTGTGCATAGATTGAAGTCCCTTTATGTCAATGTGTCTTATCCTCTAGTGCCATAACATGGTTGGGTCAACTTGACAAAGAACAATTGATTCAATTTGTATCAAATCAACCCGAGTGAAGACTTGTTGAGTTGAATTCAAGTCAATTCAAAGTCAAGTCGACATTGGGAACAACAATATTGTTGCATCTAGACGAGTCGACATTCTCTAACAACTTGTATAGGTTTTGAATCTGAACTCCTTTCATTAATACCATCACACCTCTGACCATTTTTCACGTATCCTTTTGAAATAAAGTGTGCACACCTGCATCACTCATTTTTGTAATAGATATCATATTTCTTTCCAAAGTCGGAATATATAGCACACCTGGAAGGGTTCTAATCCTCCCATATTGCAGTATCAGTCAAATTCTTCCTCGTCCAACAATTTTGGTTGTCGATTCGCCCCCTAAGAACACATCTCCCATTTCATATGACAAAACCATTTTTTGTGTGGTGTCATATGAAAGGATGTTCTTCAGTCGATCAACCAAACATCACGATCCAATTGTGTACTAGTCGACTCCATATACACATCATCTCCTTTATCTAGAGAAATATTTCTCTTAGTCTACTTCTTCTCGTCGTATCTTATACTAACGTTTGTTGCCTTCGATTTTCAATCTCTCTTGTAATGCACAAATTTACCACATTTCCATCATATTTTCATCGATTGAACCAAGGATTTAGATCTACCCTTCAACTTAGACCATCTATTAGAGAATTTTCCTTTATCTTTGTCGATTGGTTGACCTCTCACCATCAAGGCATCTTTGGTGAATCATTTCATGAGATTCTATCTCATTTATTCTGATAGTAGAGATGCAACCACTTCTTCAAGTGTTATATGTTTGAATTACTACATATAGCCACGACTAAGCTATCCCAAGAGTTTGGCAAAGAACATAACATGATAATGCATTTTTCCTCCTCAGTGATTTTAATATCCACAGACAATCATTGGGTTATTACAATATTGAATGCATTTAGATGCTCTGTTACTGAGCTCCCATCACTCATCCTCAGAAGATACAGTTTCTTCCATAGGAACAACTTGTATACCAAGGATTTCGACTGATACAAGCTTCCCAAATTTTCCCACAGTTTCTTTATAGAGTCTTCACTCAAGACATTCATCAAGATCGAATCTGTGTGACATAGTCGAATCATACTCCATGTCCTTCTCGCAAGTTTCTCCCATTCTTCCCTCAACATAACCGTTAGAATGGTTCATGGGCATATCGTTTCTCATTGTTCTCGATCTACAAGGAGATCTTCAATTTTAAGTTTCCAAAGCTCAAAATTTTGGCCACTAAATTTTTTCGACCTCTATCCTTGAACTACTTACCATTATTTTAAATACAACTTTAAAGATGTATAACCTACAACTCCCACTCGACCTAGGTTTAACTCAGATCCAAGATCTACTCTACCTTTCTTTGATATGACTTGTACAAAGAAAGATATAGGATATGATACCAAGCAATGAGAAATAAAGACTCACACTAAACCAACTAGGAAAGCGAAGATATATTTAAGTAGAAAAAAATGGCAAACACACAGTACATAGGGATTTTACCCTAGAAACCCAAAACCAGGAAAACCAACATTCCTTAATCGTCTTTCTCTCTTGTTGTCTTATTCATTCATTGAATAAAGAGTTACATGACTAACCTTGGTCTACACCTAAGACACAATCACCATCATACTCTCTTGCTTTACACAAGAGCAACTCTGCAACCAATTCGACTTGCATATACATGCCCAAGAACATCAATGAGAACATCAACATGAACATCCATCTAATACAATTACAACATGCCTTATTTATAGGCATTACAACATGCAAAACCCAAAATCGTGGCACCCAAAAATGGTTACAGATCCACATAGAAGATTGGTTGAAATCCCATGAATCTTGATATTATGTTATAGTTGACCTCTAGTCGACTGCCACTGGCCTCTTGTCGATTAACATTTTGAATTCCCATCGATTACATTGACTTTGACTTCTTAGTCGATCACTTCGACCTTAGAATTAACCATCGACTCAACTTAACGCGTTGGTCAACTTACCAGTGATTCGATCCACCTCAACTAGACAGTCGAATGACTATTCTTTCACTGTAAAGAATATAATAACTCAACAACTAGGAGATAGTGAAGACCTAGAAAAGGAATAAAAAAAGATCCCAAGAAAGAGAAACCAAGTTCCAATACCATCGCTCCTTCACAACCTTTGTTTAAAATGCAAGAGAAAGTAGATATCAATCTCTATCATGGTGAGACCGATGTTGTTAAGTTGAATCACTAGTTGAAACAATTAGAAGTGTATTTCAATGTCCATAATATAAATGAAGAGCAGAAATTTTCATTTTTCCGATTGAAACTAGAGGGCTATGCACTAACATGTTGGGAAATCCACACAAAGACACTTAGGTTGGAGGGCGATCCACCATTAACTAAGTGGTAGGTGTTTAAAACCCTCGTCAAATCCAAATTCTACCCTATTGGGTATGCAGAGGACTAGTGAATCCGTTGGCATCACTTCAAGCAGAGGCAAGGGCAGAGTGTGCAAGAGTACACCACTGATTTCATGAAAATGGTGATTATGTTCGGTATCTCTCCCAAAAACCCAGACATACTCCTCAAGTATATGGTTGATGTACATAATCATTTTTGAAAGAAAGTGATGCTCTTCAAACCAAGGACCATTGATGAGGCATGTGTGCAAGAAAAATACTTGGAGAACATAAGCAATAATAAAGGGAATCCAAGTGGTTCTAAACAGAAAAACACCAATATGCTTCCAAGAAGGGGAGGAAGAAGTGGAAAGGAAAAGACAAGAAAATAGCATCCACTGCGCATCAGTCTAACGATCCAAACAACCACTGCAATATCAATAGCCACACCAAAGATAACCATTGGAAGCTACATCTAGAGCTAAATCTAAAAAACCTTAAGAAGGATGCTAAGAAGAAAAACCTACTAGACATGGCATTGGGAAACCATGTATTCCCATTTACAAACCATAAACCAACAGGAGAGTGCTAAAGGAATCTTCTGAGACATGATCTTACGAATGCTTTCCCATCATGACCGCGTATAGATCATCAACCAAACTAAATTTAGAGTGCTAAAGTATAGGATAATGCAATGCACTATGGACCAAACTCTCTGAGGCCCTCTTGACCATAGATTATTAGAATGAGGAGAAGGAGAATGAGAAAGGGATTGAAGCTCGGATGAAATATTGAGCCCTAAACTCAATCCCAATATTGTAATCTTGATCCCCTTGGTCATCGAGCATGTATGGGTCATTCAGGGAAGCAAATAGGTAATG
>JASDQU010311563.1:1440-13585 GCA_032191745.1 Picea mariana
TACACATGCATTTCTTGTACATATACACTAGTATGTATGAGCTTTCTTGACTTACTTACTAATAATGTCAGTTACTTGTTGTGAATGTGTGAACCATGCTCTTTTCCTTTGTACCATCAGATACCTTAACTTCGGGACGAAGTTTCTTGAAGGGTGGGTGTATGTAATGACCCTAATTAGGTAAAGGTTTAAAGATTATAAAGTAAAATTAATTAAAGAAAATAATTGTCGTTAACTAAGTAATACTTTAACTACAGATCACATTTAATGACCTGAGAAAGAAATCTTAAGAAATCAATGAGAAATGTTATAAAATGGTTGCGTATGCAGAGAGGGAGAGCCTGTTAGTCCCGAGAAGATAAAACATTAATGGAGGGATAAGGGACGGGGACGAGGGCAGGTAAGGGAGTAAAGGAGGAGTCGGTGAAGGAGGGATAAGGGAAAAGGGAGGTGGATGTGAGGGGCATTCGACATGGGAGAGGGATGGATTCTGGAGGACTGTTGGACTTGCTGTGAGCACAGAGTTTCTGACTATGGATTTTGATCAGTTGAGGCACCGAGTTGCTGGAGGTTTTGGGCACGGCGGCTAGGATATCCGTAGATATCCTGGAGCTAGGTAGTTTTCCTAGTTGGCAGGGAGGACAGTAGTTTTGGACAGTTATTTTCCTATTTGTGGCAGGGTTGATCTGTGTAGTAGGTAGCAGCAAGGCAGCGGCAAGGCACAAAGGCAACAAAAATTAGCATCAGAACCAGGTACTTGTGAAGTTATGTATTTATTTCTTTCTGCCATGAATTCAATATTTATTGATAAATCTAAGTTATTGAAGTTGCTGTTATGAAAATCAATATTATGCTAGGAAGTTATTGTTTCAGTTTACTAAATAAAATGTTTATGAAACTTAATGAGGTTTAGAAATTATACGGTTGTTACACTAGGTGATCTGGATGAAATTCGCATTGAAGGAAGTCTTCCCAACCAATTTGTTTACCTTCCATGCTACCATAATGAGCACTAAACGAGATTTACCCAGAATGAAGAAAGAATATACAGAGCTAATCTATTCAATGTGTGACTTCATATTCTTGACAAAACAAGGTATCTAAGTGAGACTACATGGACAGATTAATCATAGTAGTGGAGAGTTTCCCTGGGCGCATCCATATAATAAAATTTTATACATAAACTAAATCTATTCAACCCGGGACTTAAGATATTTTTCCTTAAGCCCTCCCATAAAATTGTAAAGAAAGAACAACAATTATCATTTCCAAACATTCGGTTAAAATTTAGCTGGTAACATTTTTAAAATATTCCTTCCATATCCCAAAATCATCCATTAACTCATAAAACTTAACATCCAGTTTAATACAGCCTAGGTAATAAATTCACATATATGAAATCCAAACTTATTAGATTCAAACTCACATAAGAAATAATAAATATCATAACAGAAGATGACGAAGATGGTCTTGGAGATTATTTTTCGCAACTGGCGTTACTTCCAACCTCCTTCTTCCTAATTGTTGAGACTTCACCTATACCTCCCAGCCAACGCTGGGGATACTATTCCTCTCTCTTACCCCTCGAGCCGCAAAGGGGCCACCCACACACAGCCATAATCTTCTAGCTCTCATCTCGCCTCGCAAAGTAGAGTCACCACTCTCTTTCAATCTAGGTATCCCAACTCTCACAAGTAAAATGAGTCAAAAATTCTGCAGCATAACTTTACCCATAACCAGTGTGATCCTTTCCCCTCTTTACCATTTTCTTTATAGGGGTTTCCTTAATGACACATCCCCACTTGCACAATTAATTAACTTTTTAATTAGATAAATTAGAATTATTCCCCCCTTACACTTGTCACCCTTTCCCCAAGTTTCACAGGTAATTCCACATTTTATTTTAATTAAAGTCAGTTCCCCTCACTATTCCTAGTTGTCTCTTTATTCCCATTATTTCCAATTAATGAGTTGAGTTAAAATATGAGTCTTCTTCTAGTTAGACTAGTGTTAACTAGACTCTAGATACCTTTCTATGCATACACATTCTTTCATCTTTATTTCTTTCTCATTTTAGAACTCCCTTTTAATATTTTCTTGCACACATGTGCCTTATCAAATATTTATATATATTTCACCTTTTTTTTTATTCTTAAATTGATTAACTTCATCCCCTTTTTATTTAATTTATAATTTAGTTTTAGTCTTCTTACCCAAACTTAGAATTAGGCTTAATTTTTGAATAGGCTTAGACTTTCATTTGGGGATGTAAAGTTAATAATTTCAATCCTTAATTAATTAATTAAATTCAACAATGTTTAAATATTTTACAAGGTTTAATTATTCGCTCGTGGTTTTCTAGGCCACCTAGATTCATTGACTAAAGTGTTACTTTCACGACGTGCTCTTCAAGACTCACTCCATGCTCCAAGGGTGTCACTCGTCTTTGACTGGTTTTGGTAATTGTCCAACCCTCAGAGTCATCACTCCATTTAGGCGACCTTGTGAGATACTAAGGGCTTCTAAGGAATAAGGACCCTACCTTATTGGGCTCCACTTAGAAATCTTCATGAGCGATTGTCTTAGTCTTTCCTCACAACATCGTGGACCTCTCGAACTAGGTAATCATTAACCTACAATTCGAGCCACGACGAGAGTGCTAGTATAATATGATAGGGATGCTTCCACACCTCTCCTTCAATATCTGGTCTATGTACATGGCCCTATTACTCCTTATGTGAGTCAGATTAGTAGGCACTCGTCATCCTGCATCCATCAACGAAACACTGTCAATGATCCATATACAAAATCATACTATAATCGATCATATGTCACATATGCATAAATGAAATACTCAAACCAATACAATCCACTCACTGACTCAATCTGGATTCTAGGGAGGTTCATTGATTCCATCGACATCTGTAATCTGTAAAGTGTCATGTACACTAAGGGAAAACTTGTCAATAGCATCTGTCAATACCTATATCTCCAATAAAATTAATCACAACCATCAACATCGTCATAACAATCCATAAGCGAAACAAATAAACATGTACTATAACCAGATCACTTGCACGCAAGTGTCCTCAAAGAATAAGTCGATAACATGTGCTCGCAAGAGCGGGATGTTACGTACACCCCTCTTGTTTTAAACTTCATCCTGGAGTTGTAAAACATATAAAATGTAGTAATAAAAGTATCTGACAAGATCTATATGTCTAATCTATCAAATAAGTAAGGAAATTGCTGGCACATATCATATGCATCCGCCGAGGTAGCTGAGTGTGGACTATAATTGTCCAACTAAACCTTGACCTAATCGACTATTCAATGTCGTAGCTGTCAAATGCGATGGCCCAAAATGCAGAATGGATTCGCCGTGAGTGCACCCTCGTCTGACACCTGCAAAGAACTTATGTCAATCACATGTGTAGGATCACTAACATAATGTCTCAAAATAGATACATGAAAAACATCGTGCATATGCCTCAAAGAATCAGGAAAGGCTATTCGATAGGCCATGGGTCCTTTCTTTTCCACAAATTCAAAAGGTCCCACAAACCTAGGAGAGATTTTATCACCCTTTCCAAACTTGATTTAACTTTTGTGTGGTTTAACTTGCAAGAAAACTCAGTCGCCAACTTCATAATTGTGGTCAAATCGATGTGCATCAACATAACTCTTTTGTTGATATTGCACTTATTTAATCCTTTGTCTTATCGTTTTCATTTGTTCTTCCATTTCTTGGATCACTTATGGTCCCACCAGGACCCGATCCTATGGTCGATCCCAATTGAACGACGTCCGACATGGTCACTCGTAAAGAATCTCAAACGGTTCCATCTTAATGGTACTTTGATAGCTGTTGTTGTACCTAAACTCTACTAGTGGCAAGAACTCTTCCCAATGCTTCTTTTGGTCCATTACATACATCCACAACATATCTTCCAATATTTGGTTCGCTCTTTCTGTCTGCCCATCTATCTTAGGGTGATACGTTGTGCTAAATTTTACTTGCGTTTCCAAAGCCTCTTGGAAATTGGTCCAAAATAATTATGTAAACATCGAACCTCTATCGGATATGATCTTTTTTGGGACACCATGTAACCTCACAATCTCGCTGATAAAAAATCTAGCTATGTCTAGTGCCTGATATGTCGTACGCACAGGCATAAAATGTGCACTCTTTATTAGAGTGTCAACTACCATGAAAATTGAGTCATTCCTCCTTGTCGTTAGTGGCAATCCAACAATAAAGTCCATCGAAATGACCTCACATTTCGATTATGGAATGACATGTGGTTGTAGTAATCCTACCAGATGTATATGTTCATCTTTTACTTGTTGATATTCTAGACATCTCGCCACATAGCTAACTATGGCTTCTTTCATTCCTTTCCATAAGAATAAGGGATTAAGGTATGCCCTCATCTTTGTGACTTCCGAATGAGCCATATATATTGCTCTATGAGCTTCACTTAAGATCAAATATCTCAATTTATCATTAGGAGGCACCTAAATCCTGTTATTATACCTCATCAGTCTGTTGTTTTCCAATGTATAACCTTCAAACCGTGGAACCATCATGGTATCTTGTATGATGTTGTCCTTAACCTCTTTATACCATTCATCGTTGATCTATATAGCTAGTATATTTTCTTGAAGATTCGTTTGAAGAGGTATTACCGATAATATGTGTGGTCTCTCAATCAGCGCATATTCCACTATGTTCACCATGCCCTTGATCTACAAAATCTCAAAATTGTATTCTCTAAGTAATTTTGACCAACGCCTCTGTCGTGCGTTCAAGTCATTCTGCGTAAATATATGTTGTAGTCCACAATGATCTATCTTTAATTCAAACTTTCATCCAATCAAATAGTGTCTCCATACTCTCAAGGCATATACAATTTCCAATAAATCTAAATCATGTGTTACGTAGTTCTCCTCATGTTTTCTTAATTTTCTTGAAATGTAAGCGATCACTCGACCGTCTTGCATCAATACTCTGCCTAAACCTTTCTTGGATGCATCTGTGCATACCAATAATTCATGGTCCATGTAGTGGACTTTTAGTATCGTCGTTGTCATCAACAATTCCTTGAGTCTTTGAAATTCTTCCGTGCATTTCTCAGACCATACAAACTTCTTGTTTTCCTTTTGCAATTCCATGATCAGATTTTCTATCTTCGAAAAACCTTCGACGAGCTGTCGGTAATATCCTGTAAACCCATAAATATGCGTACTTCTAGTATGTTTGTTGGCACAGACCATTCCATAATAGCCTCTACCTTTGTTGTATCCACAGTGATGCCTTCATCGGATATAACATGCCCTAAGTAATGAATCCTTGATTGGTAAAAAGAACATTTCGACAGTTTCCTATATAATTTGTTTTCCCGTAAACATTGTAGTACCAAACGTAAATCTTCATCATGTTCTTCTATCATCTGAGAATATATCATTATGTCATCAATGAATACTTGATAAAACTTTTCCAATTATATGTAGAACACCCCATTCATCAAACTTATGAATACCCCTGAATAATTTGTCAGTCCAAACGGTAAAACCGTAAAATCATAGTGTCTGAACCTTGTCTTGAATGTGTTCTTAGGAATATCTTCCTCTTTAATTCGTAACTGGTGACATACTGATCTCAATTTGATCTTTGAAAACATCGTCGCTCCTTCCATTTGATGAAAAAATCGTCTATTCTAGGCAACAGATACTGGTTCTTGATCATTTTTTTATTCAATTGACGGTAGTCAATACAAAGTATCCACGGCTCATCCTTATTTCTTATGAAAATAACAGGCGCACCTCAAGGTGACACACTTCGACGTATAAGCCCCAAGTCCAACAACTCTTTCAATTTCATTTTCACCTCCTATAACTCAGGGGTTGACATCTGATAAGGCATTGTTGCTATCAGTTCAGTTCCAGGTTTCAATTTGATTGTAAACTCCAACTCTCTTTTGGGCAGAAAACTCGGTAACTCTTCTGGAAACATGTCAACAAACTCTCATATGACTATAAGGTTTTCTAATCCTTTTGACTCGCCCTTGTCATTTAGCACTAAGATTCCATATAACTTACATCCTTTGCGCAAGCTTTTCTGTAGTTGTAGAAAAGAAATGAATCTCAAGGACACTCCTTGGTTTCTTCCCACAATCACTCTTATGTGTCCCACATCATCTTTCAAGCTTAACCATTTAGTCTTACAGTTGATTATCGCATCGTGCAATTCCAACTAGTCCATATCGATCACTATGTCATACGATCCTAATATATTAACATATATGTCAACCTTCGTTACAAAATCTCCCATGTCAAGTCTACAGTCCGTAACCTTTCCTCCAACCTTTTATTTGGCACCCGAAGTCATTTCTACGTATCTAAACGTGTCCTGCTCGATTTTCTTTACCTTAATTATTTTTAGCGTTGCACCAAAAATAAAGCTCTATGTAGCACCTAGATCTATCAAAATACTAAAAGTTTGGTCGGTGATTGTACCTGACATCTCAAGCACAGTGGAATGGTGTTCATCCTGGCGGTTATTCACCTCTTCATGAATCCTATGGGCCTTTCTTAAATCTCCAACCGTAGTGTGTCCCGTTGATCTGGCCACTCTGGCCTTCTCAACTAGACAGTCTCCCTGGTAATGTGGCTCTCTACATGTCCAACATCTGGTATTCGATCTAATACTCATGGTCCCCGAAGTAGAAGTTTTTGGCCTACTAGCTTGAGATCCTAGTTTGTTCTACTGAACATGCCTAAACTATTGTTGTTGTGGGCGACATTGCTGCTAATGCAGTGATCCTCTATAGGGAGTCCTCTATTGAGGAGTCAGTCGTCGTGGTGTCATGAACATGGACCCTCTCGACGTATCTCGATACCCCGAAGTATGTATGGCTGGTGTCTGATGTTGTTTCTCACCTGATGTCGTCTTTCCAGTCGGTCTTACAAGATTCTTTCCGTGACCCCCACTTGTCAAATATTCCTCAGCTATGAGGGCCTTTTGGACTACATCGTGCAACATCTATGGCATTAAGACCGTTACCTTCGCACATATGTTGAATTTAAGTTTGAACATAAACTTGTTGACCTTTAGCTTCTCCGTGTTCAAGTATGGATCATAGCTAAGTAGCTCCATGAATCGGGCCTCATAATCGGGCACCGTACGACCACCCTTTCGCAAGGCGTTGAACTCATTGAGCTGGTGCTCAATGAATTACTCTGACAAATACCTCTCCTGGAATCATTCCTCAAACAGTTGCGAGAACACGTCTTCCACGACCATGTTTAGTTGAGGTAGGAGTGTCTTCCACCATAGAAGAGCACTCCCCTTCAGTTGAAATACCATCATGTAGACCTTCATGTTGGAGGTGTAGTCACGAAGTTAAAATCACATCACCATGTTCTCCAACCATGCCTCAGCAGTTGAGTTGTTCGTGGTACCCATGAACTCAGGAAACTTAACCTTCTCGACTTCTCTATGAATGTTATCACTGCTAGCTGGAGAAAGTTGTGAACCCTCATTGGGTATAGGTGCCCTGGCCTCATCTCTATCTAGTTGGTTAATCAAGGACTCTAACATCCTCTTGAAGGATCTCATTAGACCAACCCCATCCCCCACAACAATCTGTTATTTCCCAATGACTTGCTCTTCTTCTTCGGGGTTAGACCCCTTTGGCGTGGATGCTATGGGAGGCGTCACACCTCTTCCCCTAGCACCACATCGTCTACCTCTACGACACCCTATAACCATGATTACCTGCATGGACAAATTTCTATTTCAATTAGTGGTAAGTTATTAACCGAGTGTTTAATACAGCGTAAGGCAGAATGATCCCAATTCGTGGGGTTGAACCCGCTCTAATACCATATGTAACTAGCCATCCGTTATGACAACGAATAACGATGTACAATAGGTATTTTTTATTTTTATTTTTTGCATTAGGAAATTAAAAACATCACAACATTATTAATCACATCACAAGCTCACATTATCATCATTATTAACGACACAAATCAACACATTAACATAATCATTAGCGACACATGATTAACACATAATCACAAATATCAATGTGATTCAACACATCATGCTCCTGAAGAAAAATAAAAATAATTGATCAACTATGTAACTGAACATTTAAATAACTACCTGCCCAACCTATCCTACATGGTTAGGACCTCTAGGACACATAAGCAACTCTCAAACCCAAGATTCATCCAATTGATTTTGACCACTTAAGGTCTCAGGGCTAGCGATTGTTTTGAGGAACAAGGAGGTGTCTAAATCCCACTAATATAATCAAACTGAAATCCACTAGATCAACAATCAATCTTAACTATCTAGTATTCATGGCATGATAGTAAATTCTACTACAAAACATACATTTGTTAATTGGTGCAATTACTAGCTACGAAACATTCTGTAATAGTCCACTACACATATCATAAAACAATTGATTGACCCAAATATCGTCTATGATGCATTCCAGCAACAGTCCAACTAGTCCGACTACAATAATGCATATCATTAATTGACGCAACATGATATTCTACTATACTTGTCATTTTTCAAACAACAATGAGTGTAATTGAGTAAAGGAACATTTCATAAGAATAATAATTTAAGAGCGGAAATACACTCTTAATCTCATGTAGCTTAACTATACATCTCTTTTAGATATCTTCTAGATGTATGTAAAGAAGGGCTGTAATCACATATTGCTTATGAGAACACAAGAAAATCCATCTCCTTAAGCAACAGATGAAATTTAACCACACCTTTTTCATTATTTAAAACTATTAAATTATTCATACTAGCAATTACTAAGCAATCCACTGCCTTATATAGCCAAAAAGGGAACTTAGATAAATAAAAATCATATTACTATAATAGGGATCATCCACTTTATATATCCATTAATAAGGCTATGAGGAATCATCCTAATAAGAAATAAACAAGAGTTCAACTACTTAGCTTCCTTTTAAGGACCAAAAACTTATTAATAAAGAATCAACTATCACCGTTGCACAACCATGTTAAAGGTCTTGAGAAGGGACCCAAATTTTAAGCATTGTCAGGTTTCAATCTACCTTTCTCCTCTTTTCCAAGAAGACCCAACTTAATCATCTTTCAAGAAATTATATACTACAATATCAACTCAAAGTAATTGTAAGGGAAACCAAATCTATATTAAAACATACAAGAACTAGACTAGCCTTAAAAGATTAGTTGGTATTTTCATTTAATTTGAGAGTTATGAGAAGATTGGATCTTCCTGGAATGAGGCATACTAACTCAGCTTCCATATAATGCATAACCATTAAATTTATTAGAGAGGGTCGGAGTCACATTACACACCCAAGAGACTTACGCCCCAACATCAACCATAAGGAAACTAAATGGTCACATCAATAGGTAGCATATCAATGTTCAACCCTTATTCTTTATAATCCAAACCGTACAACAATAAGAGGAACATTCTTAGTGGTAACCACCACAGGAAAACGTTCTCATTAAAATAGTTGAAAGGATATCTCTATGAGGAATCACTATAGGATAGCGTTCTCATCAAAATCGATGAGGAATATCTATGTGAGGAATCACTACATGATAGCGTTCTTATTAAGATTGTTGAGGAATATCTCTATGAGGAATCGCTACAAGACAATGTTCTCATTAAAATCGCTAAGGAATATCTCTGTGATAAATCGCTACGGGATATCGTTCTTATTAAAATCGTTGAGGAATATCTCTGTGAGGAATTTCTAGAGGATAGTTTTCTCATTAAAATCGCTGGGGAATATCTCTGTGAGGAATCGCTACAGGGTAGCGTTCTCATCAAAATCGTTGAGGAATATATTTGTGAGGAATATCTATAGGATAACATTCTTATTAAAATCGTTGAGGAATATCTCCGTGACGAATCACTACATGATAGAATTCTCATTAAAATCTCTGAGGAATATCTCTGTGAAGAATCTCTACAGGGTAGCGTTCTCATTAAAATCACTGAGAAAGGTCCCATGAAAAAATGCAGAGGTAAGCATTCATCTTAAAGGAATTCGCTAGCAGCCGAAGTAAACGGAAATTGAGGATAGTAAGGAACAATCATCCAAGGATTGCGCAGAGCCATGATGAACTCGTGGGTAGCTAAGAAAGGACTTCATGAGGGTAAGAACAATCACTAAGGAGGCACAGAGGCACCATGAATTTCACTGGTATGCATTAAGGAAATTTGAGTTTGAAGGAACCGACAAGGATTTAACTGCAACTAGTCATCAACTTTAGATCCTAAAGAAATTCTGAACTTTCTCTTGAACCCGAGGATTAATCGAGGGCTTAGTGGCTAGGTGATATGGATGAACTACGAATTGAAGGAAGTCTTCCCGACCTATTTGTTTACCTTCAATGCTACCGTGATGAGCACTGAACGAGATTTACCCACAGTGCAATAAGATTATACAAAGCTAATCTATTCAACATGCGACTTCATAGTCTTGCCACAACAAGGTATCAGAGTGAGATTTCATGGACAGATTAATCATAGTAGTGGAGAGTTCCCCCGCGTGCATCCATATAATAAAATTTTATACATAAGCTAAATCTATTCAACCCGCAACTTAAGACATTTTTCCTTAAGCGCTTCCATAAAATTGTAAATGAAGAACACCAATTATCATTTCCAAACATTCGGTTAAAATTTAGCTAGTAACATTGATAACATATCCCTTCCATATCCCAAAACCATCCATTAACTCGTAAAACTTAACATCCAGTTTAATACAACCTGGCAATAAACTACATATATATGAAATCCAAACTTATTACATTCAAACTTAGATAAGAAATACCGTAACAACAGACAATGAAGATGGACTTCGAGATGATTTTCCACAACTAGCGTTCCTTCCAACCTTCCGCTTGTTAATCGTTGAGACTTCACCGGTACCTCCCATCCAACGCTGGGTATACTCTTCTTCCCCCTTAGCCCCCTGAGCCGCAAAGGGGCCACACACACACACAACCATAATCCTCTATCTCCCAGCTCGCCTCGCAGGGTAGAGCCACCACTCTCTCTCAAGTTGGGTATCCCAACTCTCACAAGTAAAAATAGTAAAAAATTCTGCAACATAACTTTACCCATAACCAGTGTGATCATTTCCCCTCTTTACTTTTTGACTTATTGGAGTTTCGTTAATGACACATCCCCACTTGTACAATTAATTCACTTTTTAATTAGATAAATTAGAATTATTTTCCCCTTATATTTGTCATCCTTTCCCCAAGTTGCATAGGTAATTCTACATTTTATTTTAATCAAAGTCAATTTCCCTCACCCTTCCTAAAAGCGCTCCTTAAATCACTCTTAGTTATCTCTTTATTTCCCTTGTTTCCAATTAATGACTGATGCCTTACCAAATTTGAGTTGAGTTAAAGTAAGAGTCTTGTTCTAGTTAGACTACTGTTAACTAGACTCTAGATATCTTTCTATGTGTACACATTCTTTCATATTTATTTCTTTCTCTTTTTAGAACTCCCTTTTAATTTTTTCTTGCACACATGTGCCTTATCAAATATTTAGATATATTTCACTCTTTTTTTTATTCTTGACTTGATTTACTTCATCCCCTTTTTATTTAATTTATAATTTAGTTTTAGTCTTCTTACCGAGGATTAATTTTTGAATAGGCTTAGACTTTCATTTGGAGATGTAAAATTAATAATTTCAATCCTTAATTAATTAATTAAATCCGGCAATGTTTAAAGATTTTACAAGGTTTAATTATTCGCTCAAGGTTTTCAAGGCCACCTAGATTCATTGACTCAAGTGTTACTTTCGTGACATGCCGTTCAAGATGCACTCCGTGCACCAAGGGTGTCACTCGCATTTGACTGGTTTTGTGTAATGCCCCCACTTTGGGACATCATCACAGGGCAGAGATTTATGATGACCAGAGTAGCCAGATGGATGCTAGAGCGAGTACAGGGGTATTTGAGAGGCATTGTGGGGTCCAGCTTGCATTGATGATCACATTCCATCATTATGAGACATTCTGCATAGGTTGGCTTTGGTTTCGTTGCATTCCGACGATTTCCATGATTTTGACTATTTTGAGCTAT
>JASDQU010311564.1:0-13585 GCA_032191745.1 Picea mariana
TAAGAAAGTGTCAGGTCGGCCCTAATGTTAAAATGAAGTGGCATAAATGGTATAAATAAACATCATTATACATTCATTTGATACAAGTCGAATTTTAGAGGAAATAAGAAGTAAGAGAAGGCTGGATTTCAAGGGAGGATGAAGTCTTTTGCTGATGTGTTCTAAGGTATGTTATTTTCAGGTCATCTTACCATTTTTGCTATAACTTTTTTTCTAGAATGATTCAGATGGTGAAATCTCTATTGTATTGAGAAGACATAGCAAGGTACCTCTGGTAAAAATTTCATCCCTTGATTCGCTATAATTATGGAGATACACTCTGTGGAAGATAGGGTTTGTGACCAGTCCTGAAGCTAGTCAATAAACAGGCGTTCCGGGTAAAAAAGTCATAACTTATTCATACATAATCCAAATGAAGTGGGACCACTTCCATTGTAAATAGTACGGACTATAGTTTCTTGTGTGAGAATTTCAAAATCCAATGTTAAATATTGAGTGTGGGGCATGCTGTACAAGTTGGGTCTTCTCAACAGACCATAATTGAATAAAGTCTACCATTATTTCTATAACCTATTTTTGGGGAGGATTCAAGGAGTGAAAATTGGAGGAGTTTTAGAGAATACATTGAGTAATATTATCTATAGGATCAGAGTGTTGGATTCGACCATGATATATTGTGATAACCGGAGCTGTGTAAAGCTCTCAGAGAACCCAGTGTTCCATGACAGGTCGAAGCACATTGAGATCAAGCATTATTTTTTGTGTGTTAAAGTCCAAAAGGGAGAATTAGTTCTCCAATATATCTCCATTGATGAGCAGATAACAGATATTTTGGTAAAGCCTCTGTCCAATATGAAACATTTGCGTACTTAAGGGACAAGCTGGAACTCATGGAGATGACTTCCTTATTGGAAGGGGAAGTGATTACTCCCCAGGTTGGGAGGGAGAACTGATATGTTATTGATATATGGACAGTCATTTTCCAGTTTGGAAAATGGTCCAGGTTGGGAAGTCACTTTTCAGTCCAGAAAGTGGTTCAATATTTTTGATGGATAGTCATTTTCCGGTTTGGAAAATGGTCCAGAATGGACAGTCATGGTCCGACAGATTGTTGATGTAACATAGACATCGATTCCCCTGGTGGCCAGTGTGGGGGAATGGTCTAGGACAATCATTCTCCTTGGCAATCACTCTGAGAAGTGGTCAAGAAAAATGGTCCACCTCTCCAGACAGTCATTCTTTTGAAGTTCACTGTTGTGAGTAGTTTCGAAGAATGGTCGGATGTAGGAGGTTGGTGCAAGATAGTCATTTCCATAGGAAATGTTCCAGACAATCATTCCCTAGGGAAGACTCATTCTCTCCAAGTTTCATTGTGAATCATGTTGGAATAATGGCCCAGGTAGGTTTGTTATCACAAAAGTTGTAGGTTGGGAAAAGGTCGACCCAACCACCAAATGGCGACAACTAAGAGGTCACCTACCCACTGTCACCTTAGGTAGGTGTCCTCGTCACTTTAGAGGTGAGGTAGTCACCTCAAGGGGGGGAATCCCAGTGACCCTAGGGGGTGTTATCCCCTATCCTATGGATAACTAAGGAGATCATGTCTCGAGGCCCACAAGTCCTAGACATGGAGTGTCGAGAGCTGGATGAATTAAGCATGGCCTTGGAGGGCCCATATTTTCTTCAGTCCAACCCATCTATCAGCAACAACAACATCCATCCCACCAGCCTGGTCCTGAAGCAAGAGTAAGTCTTGCTCCATGAGGTAATGGGTCTGGGTATCATGGTATGTGTCACTCTAATTATTAAAGCACTTGAATATGTTACACTGAATTCTCCTTCATTTCATAATGTTTGCTTGGAAATTATGCTCAGTAACTTTCTCATACCTGGGAGGGTGACATGATGACCTAGTAAGTTGGTTCCCCTTTAGGATGGTTTTCCACCAGGTGGGTCTATGAAAGGTCATCATCCATTCCCTCCATACTTACCACTTTCCATCCTTATTCCTCTCATTTCCCCCCTACCTTGGTTAGGGCATTGGGTTTGCCACACTAGAAAGGGAGAGAGGCTCACTTCGGTGTAGAAACCCTAGGCCTTAGTGCTCTCTCCTCCTTCTTTAGCTCAATGACAAAAACGACTAGCTTAAAAAGGTGATTGGTCTAAGACAAGAGAGTTTGTAAGTGATGTGTTGCTAAAGCAAGGCTTCATTAGGAAAACCCTAGGGAAAATCGGCTCACCAAGGTGTAGAGACCTAGGCCTTGGTGCGTTTTCTCCTTCTTAGCTCAACAAATAAGGAAAAATGACTAGCTAGAAAAAGATGGATAGAGTGTTGCTATGGAAAGGCTCTATTCTCTTCAACAAATAAAATGGCTCAAAATCTTGATGGGGACATGAGACAAGGACATTAACTAGTGCTTGCTACCTAGGGTTTGATTTAGAAAAATATAATAACATATGCAAGTAAATGAAACTAAAACCATTCAATTAAGAAGTGTTTGCAAAAATTCACTTACATAAACCAAGAAACCATGTAGCAAAGCCCTAGTTGTAACACCTTCCACCAAGAGAAATGCCAAAAATGCCAAGTAAAATCTTCCTTCAACAAGTGCACCTCAAAATTTCAGCCAATAACCCTAAGAAGGGCACAAATTTCAGACCTCATTAATGAGTGAGTGAAAGATGATGCTAAAATGAGAGTGAAAACCCTCAATATACACTGTACCAATGACCCAAATTACATTTTAGGTCATTAAAAGGCTGACAAGGCCAAAATACCAAAATCATATTGTTTTACATTAAATGTTTATAATTAAACCCTAATCAAGCAAATAGAGATATGTCATCCCCTTTCTAGGGTAATGTTATCCCTTTTTAGGGACAATGCAACCTCCTGGAGTAAAACGTTAGCCCTCCTTGGGCTTCTCCAAGCTTCCACACATGCCAAAACTACCAAAGTTTCTTCCCAAAATGTCCATATTGTTGGGTGACATCATGGGTATCCTGGAAGACGTCCCGGGCCTTCCAAGGCCAACGTTCCTGTGGAGAGGGCTCAACCCCCCTAGGTACAGGTCTGTTCAGCTGCCTCTGCTGGATTCTTCTGCTCTTCCCTAGCACAAACACTCTTCCCTGTCCCTACCCCTTGTTGGGGTCTCAACACCCATCGGGTGTGCTCTTCAGCCCCATGGAGGTTCAAACTAATCATCTCCCCATGTGTACCTGTCCAATGTGGTAGTTGTTCATCGGGCATGATCCTACACATCAACAGCTACGCCCTCCATGGGCTCATAAGTCACAGGGATCATAGCAATGCCAATCACATCTCATCATCAATATTATTAAACATGTGCTTAAAACCTCTATTACCCCAGTGTAGTTGTCCTTATACACACTTACAAATGTGAGCTAAGTCTGGCTCACTTAGTGTGTCCTTGGAGGCACAACGCCTAGGTTCACAGCCCACACTGTCACTTTGACTGGAACCTCTTCCGTCTAGGCTTACTCCTAGGGAAGCCAAGGCGGGTAGTCCCTAGTTTCTAGATTAGTTTTAGAGTTAAGTTCTAGGAGTTAGTTTTAATTTGTTAAGGCTTGAGGGGTTCTAACCTAAGATGCACAAGCAGCAATGCAAGATGCAAGGGTTAGTATGTTAAGAAAGACCTTTTCCTAGGGCAATGAAGACTAGTGCCTAAGTTTGGGCAACGAGTCAACTAAAGTTAAAGGGGGTTTCTTTACAAGTATGATTACAGGCTTACTTACAAAAGAATAATCAAACTCAAAATAGATACAAGATAGAATGCTAAAGTACAACAAACAAGCTAACCACTTTACTTATTTTTGTGTTTGTGTAGGATATAAAGAGATCAAAGAATCATATAATATTTATGAGATCATCATCAATACATCATCAATACATCATCAAAGAAGATTAAGCACAAGTATTAAAGATGAAAGACAACCACTCTTAATTGTTAAACCCATGAAATTTTTAGAGACTTAGGTCCAAGGTTGAGTTATTAAGCTTTCTTAAGATTATTAAGTTTTATTAAGCTTTCACCAAAGCCTCCTCCCCCTATTGCCAAATAATTGTTGGATGCTTAATAAGTTTTGCCACCCTAGCTTCGCAGGTCAGCCTGGAAGAAAGAGTTCTTACGGAAAGGACGCATCGTGTGCACCGTGAGACCGTCCCTGACCTACACCTTCCGTTGCCCCTCAATCCCCGTTTTAGATGGTGAATATGGTGGAATAAGGTACCCTAAAGATTCTATTAAGTTATTATATGAATTAGGTAGACTTTTAGGAGTGTTTTAGAGTGTTTTAAGAGTTTTATGACACTTTTAAAGAGTGATTTTGTGACTTGGCCGAAACTCACTTCAACCTTAATGATGTGTTGATTAAGTTTAAGAGATTAAGAACATTAACACATATATGCTATGTGAGAGCAAGTCACTTAGATGCACAATTAAATAGCTTGCAAAGTAAAGAAATCAAGTGCAAGGGCAAGGACAACTTGCCAACAAGATGAAAAGAGAAACACACTTATCTAATGATTAAGAGCATTAAGTGTGAGAAAGGAAAAGAAATTTAAGTGCTTGCCTACTTATCAACTTATCAATTAAGTCACTTAGAGCATATGGCAAATGGCATTAAAGAGATCTATGCAATAAAGAAGAACACCATCCACTTATCGAAGCAACTAAACACTAAGGATTATAGATCTAAGCATGGAACATAAAGATAAACACTTGTAGTAAAATAAGCATGCATGAGATCTAGTTAGGTTGATTATGATGCCCAATAGGCTTAAGCTACAGAATTATTAAGTGTTAGATCTAGATCTAGAATATTTAGATATTAATAATTAGATCTTCAACCACAAATTAAACCATAACCCAATCTTTTGGGGTATTCCTCTCCCAAATAGGTAGGCAATTAATTATCTTGCTAACTTAGAAAAATATTGAGAAAAGAAAGAGAGACAAGCAAGCAAGAGAGGTAAGCAAGGAAAGAAACAAATAAGCAAACCAAGCAAAACCCTAATCCCCACATCCTAGCTCAAAAAGGAAAAAAAAAAGAGAGGAAAAAAAAAGATCTAAGTAAACCCTAACTATCCCAAGGCTCAAACGTGGGAGGAGGCCATACCACTCATTCTCCCACAACTATGAGCCACTACAAGCAAGAAAAAGAGAGAAGGAATGACAAAAATACTTAGAAATTGAAGAAGGAAGGTTGAGAAATAGCTACCAATCCCTTTGGGGGTCTTTGAGCATTGTGTGAATGCCTTTTGAGTAACCAAAACCCCTCTCAACCAAATCTGAACCTGCAAAAACCAGCAAGGTATCCTTGCTGAAAATGCTACACACAACCAATATAGTGAAAAAAAACTTTTGACTTTTTAGGGAAAAAATCTTCTTAAGAAAAATTTATAAATTTTGATTAAAAATGACCTATCTTACTAAGCTATGCTAGCTGAAATATTGATGGAATGAACAACAATATAGAAGAAGAGTAAGAGTGAGAAAGAAATGGAGTTTGAGTGTGTCTCAAGGGAGCCTTCTTGCTTGAGGTTGTCCTAGTGAAACCCTTGAAGCTAAACCTGCAAAAACCTTGAACAATGATGGCATACAATAGACAATATGTTGAATATGCCAATAAGATGACATTTCAATTCTATCTAGCATATCAAGATACATAGATCTACAAGCATGTGCATTACTAGATCTACCCAAATAACATTTTACCTTAGGATCCAAAGATGCAATCACCAAACAAAATCTTAGAACAAGTTTACCTCATGTATATGGAAAGAAGAAGCATGTGCATAACTCTTCCAATAATCCTCCAAAGTTTTCTCTTTATTACTCAAGAAGAAGGATCTTGGAGAAAACTACTATCTCCAAAACCCTAAAGAGCAAGAGAATGAAAATGATGAATGAAAGAGAGAGAGAGAGTGAGAAATCAAGTAGCATAACTTTAGCTCAAGATATCGTGATTTGGGAGTGAGGAGAGGGATCTATTTATACTCGAAGAGGCAAACCTACGTCTCTTGTACCATTTCAAGTGTCCACCACCAAGAATAAGGGTAGATCTCTAGGCTAGGGCGCACCTTCTAGGGTTTGAATCCTAGATCTAGGGTTTAGAAAGGTGTGGGAGGTGTTGGGATCACACAAAGGCAAGTGGGAGGCTATGGGATTCATGCTAGGGGAGTGGAAGAAATTAAAAAAAAAAAAAAAATTATTTCTAGAAATTTCCAAGTGAAGGGGGGCGTAACTCCTCTTGTAGGGCCCACCACTTGGGGGAGATGGAAAGGATAGAGGTGTTGGGATGAGGGAAAAGGTGTGCTATAACCTTAGGGTGAGATGTGGGGGTTAAAGGAAGGGAAATAAAAAATGATGGGGCCCCATGTAGGTCACAACATCAATCTCCAAGGAAAAACGTCAATCCCCCTAGGGGGGCGTAACTTTTGAGTGTGGTGAGGGGGTAAGGGTGTTTAAAGGGTTGAAACAAGGTTGGATGGGTAGGTTTAGGTTTAGGGAGTCTCTCTCTAACTTCTAACCATCATTTAACATCCTTTTAACTCATTATTACATTTTTACAATTTTGTCATGTTTGGACTTTAGCAATTAAAATTGTTGTTTTAGACTGACTGACACTCCGGGTGGAAAAACCCATAGAAAAAGTTGTCTGACTGAGATGAAACTTGGTCCATGGGTGTCGGGGGTGCTATTTCATTTTTTTTGAGCACAAATACCCCTATCAGAAGTCCAAGGACCTAGTTTTTATAATATTTTCTCAAAAATAATCAATTAAACCTCCAAACTTAGGGAAATTTAATTAAAAATTAATTAATTAAAAAAAACTGACTTAGACTTGACAGAATTCCGCCAAACTTTCTAAGATGTCTTGCATGGCCATTTACAATGATTCCTTATAATAGTGACCAAAAGATAAACCCACTAGAATGTCGTTCACCACTTTGGAGGAATTATTGCAAGTGTGAGGGAAAAACTCAAGGGAAATCAATAAGGCTGAAAATCCCAATTGATAACATGAGGATAAAAAACCCTCGGTGAAAGGAACTCTCCCAATGAACCGATCCCAAGGTAACTGACCTAGACATGACTCATGCAGACCTATTACATTATTAACCNACGCAGGGGTGCGGAAATTCCAATTACAAAAAGACGTGTCGGGGCTAAACATGCCCTGTAGGACCAAAGTCTTCGACAAATTTGCATCTGATGATGCATCTCTTCATGGCACATGGAGTTGACCAACTGTGTTGGAGAGGCGATCAACATATGGCTCCACATGGGGATGTGTGTTTGATCTTCTCAGTCGAGACGGAGAGCATATGAGAATCCAACACCTACAACAAAGTGCTCACCAATAACCATTATAAGAATACATATATGCATAATAAATGAATGATATATACAACATTTATAGTACAAAATGACTAAAGTACAACATCATTATTTTACAACAAATGAAATCTATAGTACAGAAAAAATTTCTAAGTATACATTTACATAATGAATGAAATAATACAAAACTGAAATACAAGGAAAAGGGTTAGAGATATGTTATAGAGGGTGTCCCTTTAGACACCAAGCTTCCCCTCATCTAAAAAAAAGATTGAGCTGCTGCCCATTCCATGGAATGTTAATGGGCTCACCATCCAAATGGTTGAGATGAAAGGAATTCAGCCCTGCTATTTCTCTGATCAAATATGGCCCTAGCCATAAGCTGTCAAATTTGTCATGTTTTCCAGGTTTCTCTTTGCCTTTATCCCATAACAAAACTGTATCACCAACCATGAAGTCCCTCTGTCTGGCTGACCTATCAAAATCTTTCTTAACCCTGCTCTGATTTCTGCAATTCTGATCATAAGCCCTTTGTCTGATTTCATCTAACTCAATGATCTGATTGACCCTGTTCTGAACTGCATCTTGCTCTGTGGAAACATCCTCAACTGACCCATAAGTAGGAAATCTAAGGTGTATTGACAACTTAGCCTCCAATCCATTTACTAGCTCAAACAGACTCCTTCCAGTAGCTGCTTTCATTGTTATTCTGTCGGCCCATAATGCATGTTTGATTTTACTATCCCAATATTTCTTATTTTCACCGACTATTTTCTTAACAATGGTCATTAAGTTTTTATTACTTGATTCAGCTTGACCATTTCCTTGGGGATAGTAATCTAATGCATGTTACAAGATAATACCATACTTGAAGCAAAAAGACGACATCTCAGCTGAACAAAAGGCCTTGGCATTATCTGTCACTATCTTTGATGGAACCCCAAACCTGGTTATGATTCTCTCTTCAAGGAAATCCATCACTACCTTTTCAGTTGTTGACTTTGTAGGAATGGCTTCAACCCATTTTGTAAACCAATTTGTAGCTGTGAGAACCCATGAATAACCATTACTTGAATTATCACTAAACCTCTCGATGAAGTCCAAACCCCAATGCTGAAAAGGTGCTTCAACCACCACCGGTTGTAAAGGGAGTGTTGCTAACTTCTACTTTCCTATGAAAAGATGACATGGCTCACATTTCCGAACAAGTTGATGTACATCTAAAAATATAGTGGGCCAATAATATCCTTCTCTAAGGATTTTGTGGGTAGTAGTTTTAGCAGCAAAGTGTCCTCCACAAAACCCTCCATGGAATTCATCCATTAGTTTCTTTGACTCAATGTCATCCACACATCTAAGGATAACCCCATCAGGATTTTTCCATCCTAATCCGTCTCTAGTAAGGACATACTTAGAATATTTTAACCTCAAAGCCATTTTCTTGTGCCCTACTAGATGGCTTGGACAAGTTAGATTCTTAAGATAGAAGATGATGTTTGTATACCGATCTACTTGTTCAAGTTTCAACAAGTTAGGATGTCATTCTTCATTATTGATTTGGTTAACCATATCCAAGGCTTTCTCATTACTTTCTGTCAACATTTTAGCCAAGCCTTGACCCTTAATCAATTTTTTCAGTTTAATTTCCAAATCATACTCTTGGATCTTAGCAATCCATCTACTCCTTGAGCCTAATCCTTCCACCTGAGATAAAACATCTTTAACCGCAGAATTAGGAACATAACCAATCACCTTGGAATATTCGATGAAGACTCTGAAATGTTTGAGTGATTTGACTAGGGCATAAGCCTATTTCTCAAACATGGGATACTTTAATTCTGAATTTTGTAAGGCCCTACTCATATATGCAATAGGTTGATCATGGCCTTGATCATTTTTCTGAAGCAACACCCCAGCAATGGTGTCTTCAGAAGCAAAAGAGAAAATCTGAAAGTCTTTCTCATAGTCTGGGATAATAAGGACCGGAGCTTCACATATGGCAGTCTTAATATGTCCAAAAGCCTGTTTACTTTCATCATTCCATTCAAACTTTACATCCTTCTTAAGTAGCTTATGTATAGGCTTCATGATTTCAGCATAATTTGGAATGAACCTATGGACAAAGTTGGTTTGCCCTAAGAAGGATTGAAGAAGTTTCTTTTTTGTTGGCAAAGGCACTTTACCAATGGCTTCAACTCTTTCCGGGTATAATTTAACCCCATCTTTAGTTATGATGTGGCCCAATAACTTACCTTCAGTCACCCCAAAAGCTGACTTAGCAGGATTTAGAGAAATTCCAAACTCTCTACATCTATCCAAAACTTGCCTAAGGTGGTCAATGTGAGTTTTACCATCCTTAGAAAAAACCATTAAATCATCTTGATATATTTCAATCAACTTACCAATCAACCCCCTGAAGGCATAATCCATAGCTCTCTGAAAAGTAGCTCCAACATTTGATAAACCAAATGGGATTCTGAGATATTCAAAAGTTCCCCATGGAGTAGTGAAAGTAGTCTTATGTCTATCCTCTACTTTTAATCTAATCTGATTATAACCTGAGAAACCATCAAGCATGGAAATCATTCCTGAACCTGTAACCCGTTGAAGTAAAGTTTCCATCTTGGGGAGGGGATAGTGGTCTTTTGTGCAAGCAATGTTTAAATTCCTGAAGTCAATGCATATCTGAATATTCCCTGTCTTTTTCCTGGCAACTACCATATTCAAACACCAAGAAGCATGTCTAGTCTGTGTAATGATACTTGCTTCTAACATTTTCTATAACTCCTTATGGACCAAAGGAGCTAACTTGGCGTTCAACTGCCTTAACTTTTGTCTAAAGGGTTTGGTACCTTCCTTAAGAGGAATCACATGTTGAATCACATCCTCCCTGTAGACTTTGAGTTCATCATAGCTAAAGGCCAAGACATCCCTATATTCTTTTAATAACTTAACAATTTCATTCCTTTCATCTATAGGGGTAGTTTTCCCTACTTTTATTAACTTAGGCTCTTCATTAGTTCCAATATTTACTTCAAGGTAATCACATAGTTTTTTCTTTGTGTCATCTTTTTGCTTATGACCATCCTGTCTATCAAAATTCTTTTCTAAAGAAACCACTCGTTTAGGTAGTGCTTTCACCTTATCATCATTCTCAATGTAATGGAAACCTTCTTCCTTCAAACTTATGCCTAAGCCTGAAAATTCATGGATGTGAAGTAAAAATTTGACCACCTATTTGTCATCATAAGAAACCTACCAATGGTCCATGTTATCCGAGACCAAGGGTCTAAAAATGACTTCTACTAAAATATTCTCATCAATCAAATTGTCTGGAAGTTGTAATGTGGAAGCTACTACTGCAAGTTCATCGGCTTTTGAATTTTGTTCTCTAGGAATTGCAATCAAGTCCATGACATCTAAATCATTCATTAAGTTCCAAATTGCATTCCTATACCCTTTCAATCTTTCTGACCTGCAAGCAAACCTATTCTTTAACTATTGTATAACCAAGTCTGAATCCCCTTTGATATTTAGACATTTTATTCCCCTATCTCTGCAGAGTTCTAAACCAAGGAGTAAAGCCTCATACTCAGCCACATTATTGGTTGCATCAAACTCCAATCTATAAGAAAATTTTAACACTTCACCATTTGGAGCTTGAAGCACAATACCAACACCTTTTCCTGCTCTAGAAAAAGCACCATCAAATTTCATGTACCACACCTTATCTAATTCATTATCTTGGCTTGTTTCTTCAAAAGGCACAATGGAATTAGATAAGATGACATAGTTACCAAGACCATCAGTCCACTTTAATTCATTTTTAGGATGGTTGGGATCTTCAACATGATACTTTTTATACACTTCCATATTCAACTTAAAAGTATTTTCATCTAGGGTAGGGAGAGTATCATAAGATAGATACATTTGTATACTACCACCCAAATCTGCTACAGCTTTTCTATTCAATAGCATTCCCCAAACATTCGGAACATCAATCACCACAATATCCATTTCAAACATGATATTTGGAAAAACTGCTAAGTGTACATGCAAACCTTTTATCAATCCATGCACTTCAATCATTTGACTATCCAAGGCACAAATGTTGTGGTAAGGTCTTGATATTCTTAAGTTTAACTGTTCCATTACCTTCTTAGTAATAACATTTGAGCTTGCTCCTGAATCAAGCATGCAATTGTGTAACACTTTATCATTCACAAGTAAAGAAAGGTAGAAAGGCAATTTTTTCTCATTCTTCCTATCCCAATTTTGTAGAATCATTGGTGCATCCTGGTAAGCCATGGCTAGTTGTTTCTCTACAACACTTTTAGGAGGTTGCTCAATGGCTTTAAGTAGCTTTTCCTTCTGTGAAGGAATCTTCATGATTTCTGACACTAGCACTAACACCTTCGCATTACTCAACCAACCACCTAAGCCAAAGTTTAAGTCTCCATTAATGGGCACATTAGACTTAGGAGGAGTTGATGATACTTTGGGGGCACTAGTTTGACTTTTATCTTGACTTTTACTTCCACCCCTTTGGTATGTAATGCCTCTAAACTTAGCCATTTATGCAACTCGTTGGGGAGTGGGCTTGGGCCTATACTTTTCTGTATCTTTATCAATATTACCATTCATAAAGTTTCTACTACTTCCATAATCACTGAAATCCATCCAATCATACATGCTACCCTGGAATCTTTCATCACACATATTAACCTGTTCATTTCCTTGGTTTCTATATTCGTTTTCACACTCCTCAAGGTAAACTAAACAAGTCGATTCCTCATGAAACTCACCACAAGGCCTACAATAAGGTATAGAGCGATGATCTACCAAGTTGGTGGATTCAAAAGGATTAGGTGGTCGTTGATCATTTTGGGGAGGTCTTCTTGGCCACCTATCATTTGGCTTGTGTTGTTGTCTATTACTTTGGGACCTCTCCATGGTGATCACCTTATTCTACAAAGCATATATTTGATTGGCATGATTTATTTCCATATGCTTGATTAATTGAGTCAACTCTTTGATTTCATTAATCCCATCACTTGATGACCCTTGACCCTCGTCCTTCTTTTTCTTCTCATCATTAACCTTTGAAGAAGAAACTCTATTGAAACCAGGAATGTTGGATTTCCTAGCTTCAAGCATATTCTGCTCAATCCTTACAATTGTTTCTTGTGCTGCAGGCAAAGTTTGAGGATCCTTATCCCTTAAAGCATATCTCATTTCACCCTCAAAAGCCTCTATATAATAAATCAAAATTGCAACATCTGGAGGCTTAACATCTTGATGAAGGCCCTTTACCACACTATTAAACTTAGTGTTAAAAATCCATCTTGATGAAGGCTTTTTCTGTCATCAACACAATTTGCCCAATATGCATGTGAATAAGCAGTTAATTGAAAATTCTAATTTCTGGAATACCACAGACCATAAGTCATTGTTTCTTTCAAATACCTGAATATCCTTTTGACAGATTACAAATGAATCTGTTTAGGTGCAGACTAATATCTTCCTACCATTCCAACAGCATGCATTATGTCTGGGCGAGATGTTGTGATGTACAACAGGTTGCCTATCATTGACCTATATGAACTTTGATCAACATTAGGTGAGTCATCATCCTTTCTTAATTTTCATCCAGTAACCATAGGTGTACCCACAGGTTTAGAATCTTCCATTTGAAACCTTTTCAACATTTCTCTTAGATATTTTTCTTGAGAAATGAGAATCCCTTCATACCTCTGAGTAATTTGCAGACCAAGAAAAAATGATAGTTCACCTATCATAGACATTTCACACTGAGACTCCATGGCAGAAGCAAACCATTGTACCAATTGATCCTTATTACATCTGAAGATGATGTCATCTACATAGACCAACACAATGAGCAAATCATTACCCTTTGTTTTGATATATAGATCGTTGTCTATTGTTCCTCTCTTGAACCCTTTGTCTTTGAGATACGTATCCAGTCTATGATACTAGGAATGAGGGGCTTGTTTTAACCCATATAAAGCTTTCTTCAGCTTGCATACTAAGTCAGGGTTATCAAACAGTTCAAAACCCTCTGGTTGTTCCATATACACTTATTCATTTAAATCTCCATTTAGAGAAGCTAACTTGACATCCATTTGATAGACTTTAAACCTTTTATGACAAGCATAGGCAAGAAATATTCTAATAGATTCTAATCTTGCTATGGGCGCAAA
>JASDQU010311567.1:6515-19634 GCA_032191745.1 Picea mariana
AACAAAGACATCGATACCATACAAATTGATTGGGTTCTAAATATAAAGAAGCAATTCGTACCTTTTGTGTATGTGGCACATTATGTAGATCAAAGAATTTCTCCATCTGAAGTATCCATGTGATTGGGTCCTTGCCATCAAACTTCCTCATATCAATCTTAGGGACGTGGTTGGTATTCAACCCAAAGTTGGAGTTTCTCCATTCTTGATTCACCTTCCTTGTGTCCTCATCATGAATTTCATGGGATGCATTTTCACTTTCAGGTGTCTTCTCTGTTACGGAATTTCTTAATACTTCCATGATCTCCTCTTTTAAACCATCCATCTTTGCCTCCAACTTAGCTTCTATCTCTTGTAGTTCATATTTTGTTACTATCTTCTTTTGTAAATCATTTATGTCCCTACGCATTTCTTCACCTTCATCAAGAGTCTAAGTAGGATTGTTTGGAGGCTTATTTGGTGTAGAAGTTCCCTTTTAGGGTGGCATGTTGGCCAAGTATCACTTTTGAACCTTGATTTTGAGGTGGTTCTGCTAGACAATCTTTCTTTTGTTTTATCTCCCAAGTTTCAGCCCTTTTGGGTATGGAACTTTATTTTATGTAGTTCTTTGATATTTTTTCTCTGCAATGCCACAGGTCTGATCAAAATTGGATGTGCCAAGTGGAATTTACGATAACTTCCCCACAACTTGCTAATTTTTTTCCTTTCCAGGAGAACTCACTTGTATAGTGTGCCCCGCACAAAATAATCGATATAAAATTCTGAAACTCGTACCAGAAATACTACAGACTGTAAAATATCAAATGAAATCAGTCTCACTCAATTTGGATACTCTAGGAAGAAGTTATTATTGTTTTACCTGGAACACCTTCTTGAGACTAGTCAGATACCCTATCTTCCACAGGGTGTATATACAAATGTAAGATGACCCAGAAGATGAAATTTTTACCAAAAATACCTTACTAATTTCTGTGAATATCCTCTGGTGTTCAGGATCTGAAACATTACATAAAAAAATTTATAGCGAAAATTCCGCAGTGACTCATTTCAGGATGATTCCAAAACCCTATATTGCACAGGCGGTATCTCCAAAAGTATAAGGCCTCAAGAGCTGAAATTTTAACCCAACGTACCTTGATCCATCTACTAAATATACTCCAAGAATTTCCTTCTGAAACGTTGTATAAAAAAAGTTATAGCGAAAATGCTAAGTTGTCTCAGATGTAGCAGCGAAACCCCAAGACCTTGAGCTCTGATACCATATGTTAAGAACCAAATATCAATATAGCATAGAAAAAACTCAAAATAAGTACTCAACGCCTTGAAAAAGAGAGAAAATCATATAATAAGCCTCTTCGAGGGGGCAACCTCCTTATGCCCACATAAATGTACAATTACAAGATGATTCCAAATGAAAATGTCTCCTTGGTATATATAGGAGACTAGGAGGTATAATTACAACTAATGGAATAAAGATGACATAAATAAAATAACATTACTAATGTAATATGCCCCAATTAAGGGGTAATGAGCCAATATTAGGGCTTAACAAACTTCCTAAGTTCTATGGGTAGATCAATGGCGACATTGTGAATTCCTAGATTCAAACTCTCCCTACATACTTCATCACTTGTCAAGACATCTCTAACAAGGAGAAGCCTTAGATTTCTATTTTACAGATGGAAGGCATTGACTAGGCCTGGTTGGATACTCTTCTCATTGGGGCCCAGCTCATTGTGGATTTGTAGGCATCTTCCTTGTCTTCTAATCTTCCTATAGACACTTGGGAAGCACTTTGTCAAGCACTTCGTAGCATATTCTATCCTCCTAACTACCATCTGAATCTTCTAGCTTGTTGGATGCAGCTCTTCCAATTCTCAGGCCAGTCCATACAACAATACATTGAAATCTTCATTAGGATCCGCATCCAGCTTCATATTCAAGACTCCGAAGAGGTACTCATAACAAAGTTTAATTTTGGTTTATTGAATTTTTACACAGGGAGGTGGATCGTTTTTTTAGTAGTTCTATGGATAAGGATTTCTCCCGTGCTCTAGAATTTGATCATAAGCTAGCCCCTCACTTGAAATCCCCTCAGTCTCGTCCTAAATCATCCTCTGCACCCTCCTATCCAAAGTCTTCCTCTCCCCCTAAGTCTTATAAATGGTTCACATTCCATAAGTATTATTTCCATAACTCCTCCAATTGTCGTGTCCTACAGAATTCGTTTACTTCCAAATTTGTTTTTTCCTATACTCATGAGTCCTCATCTGCAACACCCCCTCCTTCTGATAAAATATATTTAGAAGATCCCATGGTTTTAGACCCCTCTTTTCTTTTGATGGCTATTGATTATATTTCTACCTTGGTTGCCCCTCTCTTCACCCACAATTTCCGAATCAAACAGTCTCTTGCTATGCTCATTATTGATAATAGAAGCCATAATAATTTAATAGCTCAAGATTTGGTGAACTAATTAAACCTTCCCACCACCCCTCATCCCTCTCCTTTATCAATTAGGGTGGGTTCATAATGACATACTTCGTCTCATGGTCACACAACGTTATGTCATCACCTTTTTCATTGGACCCTTCTGTGATTTTGTCCATTGTGATGTGTCTCTGTTGGATTGTGTGGATCTTCTTTTGGTAATCCCATACTAGGAACAATGTGATTCCATCTATCATGCTCGCACCCATCAATATGACCTCAAACAGGATGGTCTAACTTATGTTCTTACCTCTTCATCCTTGAAAACTCCTCCTCTAATCGTTGTGGCCAAGTTGTCATCTTCCAAGTAGGCCTCAAAAAATTATTCTCCTGATGCTTCTAAAATTTAGGATCTAGCACAATGGATTTATCCTCGGTACACGTTGGACCTTAAAAATTTTCTTGGTGGCATAAAATTTTACAGGAAATTCACTCATGACTTCTCTTAGTTGGCCAATCCCCTTCATCATTTGGCCAATCATTCCACTTTTCTTTGGACTCAAGTGGCTCAGGATAAGTTCCAAATCCTTAAAGAGGATCTTTGTTCAACACCTATCCTCCATTTTCCCGATCTTCAAGAACCTTTTGAAATTGAGACTGATGCCTCTCAACATGTGATTTGCACAGTTATTAAACATAGAGGTCATCCCATTGCTTATCATTCTAAGAGATTGACTCAAGCCATACAATAATATAATACTTATGAGAAGGAATTCTACAACTTGGTTCGGGCCTTAAAACAATGGTGCCGCTATATCTTGGGTAAGGAGGCCATTCTTCATACAGATCATCATCCTTTGATTTTTATTAATTCTCAGTCTAAGCTCTAGGAACATCACTTGAAGTGGGTTTCTTATCTACTGAAGTTCCACTTAGTCATCAAATATAAGAAAGGTGCCACCAATCACATGGGTGATCTTCTTAGCCACCCTACTCCTTAGATACTTCAAATATTGTTTGTTTGGTGTGCTTCTTATGGACATTGGAAGCCTCTCTATGCCTATGACCCTTTGTTTAGTACCATCTCGACTTCCTTGAAACAACCTAGTATCATTAACCATACCCCTTTCCTAGACTACCACATTCAGGATGGCTAGTTGTATAAGCTTGACAAGCTATGTGTGCCTACTAATGATGATCACTTTTTTCTCATTCGTGAAGCCCACTTATGGAGGCCACTTCATCACATTGAAAATTACTCAACATCTTCAACGTCATTTCTTTTGGCCTACTTTTAAACACCAAGTTGAGAAATTATCTGAGCTTGTACCCTCTGCAGGAAACAAAAGTCGACCAACCAAAAGTACGGCTTTTATCAACCCTTACCTATTCCCTCATGTCCTTGGGAATCTCTCTCTATGATATTGATCACTAGTCTTCCCATGAACTTTCTTTGAATCATGATGCCATTTGGGTGGTTGTTTGTTGCTTCTCCAAAATGGCCATTTTTGTACCTAGCACTAACACTACTACTACTACTCAAACTATGGATCTCTTTTTCACTCATGTGTGGACTCATTTTGGTATCCCATCCAACATTATCTCTGATCGTGATGCTTGTTTCCTCAGTACATTTTGGAAAAATCTTTGGTATCTCTTGGGGTGTCACCTCAAATACTCCACTTCTTTCCATCCATAGATATATGGAAAAACTGAAGTTGTTAATCGTATTATGGTCCATGCCCTCTGCATTAAATTTACTAAATATAAGCAGTGGGATGCCACCCTCCACATTGTCCAACACAGTTATAATAGGGTAGTTCATGTTTATACTAGCTTTTCCCCTTTCAAATCTTGCTTGGGGTATCAAATCATTTCCCCCTATGATTTTCCTTTACATCTCCAACCTTCTGGTACTACCCGACAACAAAAAGAAAAAACCTATGCCTCATCCTTTTTACAAACCTTGACTCCTAAACAATCTCACGTTTCTAAGACTTTACAAGATTCCCAACAGTGTTATAAGGTCTGGCATGATGTTCACATACAACCACTCTCTTTTTCCCATGGAGACAAGGTCTGGTTTCACATGGAGCGCCAACACTTTTAGTCCTACCTTATCACAAGATAAAACCCCTTTGATATGGTCCTTACAAAGTTCTGCAACAAGTTGGAGACAATGCTTATCCCCTCAAATTTTCACCACAGTTCGGTATTCATGATGTGGTAAATGTGAACAGTATCAAATGCTATGATCCTCTAGTCCTCGAAGAACAATGCACCATATTTCACCCCTTTGAGTTGGTTCTATATTTCCAACCACCTCTCCTTCAGGACGTGATGTTGGATACATACACCACCATTACTTGCACTCAACAACACACTTATTTTATGGTGGGTCACAAGGGTCAACTTCCAGCCCAAGCTAAATGGCTATCACAGTCCTCCATGTCTTAGTAGTTTTTGCAGTTGCTCATGGAAGTCAGGACAATTTTAGGCTTAAACAGGGAGGAATTGGACAGGTTGGAAGGCACACTCCCCAAGGAGTAGAGCACACATCTCGAGGCATACAAGCATGGAGATACCACAAAGTTTCACCTTCTTCCAGATACATCACACTTCACCACAAAGTCCACATGGGGTGCATCTCTACCTAGGAGGTTGGGTACAAGTCCCAAGGACCATGAACTAGTCAAATAAGATAGTTGTTGTGGTTTGGGACCTTTTCTAGTTGTTGGTTAGTTAGAATTGGTCTGATTTTGATTAGAACCATTGTATGTTCATTCTATTCTATATATAAAGGATTCCCATTCTACTAAATAAAATGAATGGTTCATTTTGCTTGCTCATATTATGTGTTGTTTTTTTCTTTCTCTATGAATTTTCTTTGGTTTTCTCTGCAGTATTGAAGGTCATGTTTGTTCCATATTCGACCTACAAGCCATCTTCATCGACTGTGCCATCTTATATTTCCAACCTTTTTGTTAATGATCCTATTTTGGTTCCTTTTAATATTATGACAGTGAGGATGAAAATCTACCTTCACCTGCACACCTTCCTCCTATTGGGTCCATTGAACATGAACCTAGACCAACACCATATCTTCCCAGATGGTTCTATACAACATGAGATGTGGGTGGTAATCTTGTTAATGAACCTATAAATCAGTTTCATAAAGATTCATAGTTGTAGAAAGCCTCCTCTATTTTGGCTCAAGTTTTAGAGGATCTTGATCGAAAAACATTTGCAGAAGCTTTTGGCCATCCTGGTTGGGACATAACAATGAATGAAGAATATTGTTCCTTAATGGTGAATGATGCTTCATCTTGTACCTCTTTCAAAAGGAACAAAACTTGTCATATGTAAATGGGTGTATAGAACTAAGTATGTATTAGTTGGAATTGTTGAAATACATTAGGATCGATTTGTTTTCAAAGGATTTTCTCAAGTTGAAGAAATTGACTATAATGAAACATTTTCACTTAAGCCAAAATGAATTCCATTTGCCTTGTTGTATCCCTTGTTGCCTCACATAAATGGGAGATACGTAAAATGGAAGTTTAAATACGCCTTCTTGCATGGGGATTTGCAAGAAGAAATTTACATGAAATAAACTCCTTTCAATGTTTTGAATGACTCCAACCTTGTTTATCACCTTCAGAAATATCTCTATGGTATTAATCAATCTCTTCAATCTTGGTATGCTAAAATAGATAGCTTTCTTCTTGACACTAGTTTTTCCAAATGTCATTCTAACCCCAATGTCTATACGAAGAAGGTAGGAAGCCATATCATAATACTTTTTCTTTATAATGATGACCTTATCCTCATTGGTAATGACCCTAAACATTTAAACCATGTGAAATATAACCTTAAGAAGAAATTTGAAAGGAAAAACTTAGGTTATTTGCATTATTTCCTTGGCCTCCAAGTATTTCAAACCAATTTCCATTTTCCACTCTAAGTATATATGTGACCTTATTCACCACTTTCACATGGAATATTATAAACTAGCCCCTTATCCCTTCCTTTATGAAGTCAAACTTGTTTCCATATATACTACACTTGAAGTAGATGCCACTATGTACTATTTGTTAGTTGGTGGACATTTTCATTTGAATCATACCCATCCTAATGTCTCCTTTTTTGTTGGTTTTGTTTACTGGTGTATACAAACACCCCATGAGATCCATTGGAAAGGAACAAAAAGGATACTTTGGTATATCCGAGGAAAATTTAGTGTGTGATACATTACAATTTACAGGAGAATCCTTTGTTGGTTGGTTTAACTAATACTAATTGGGATAGAAACCCAATTGATTGAAAGTCTACTACAATTTATATTTTTAATCTTGATTTTAGACTTGTCACTTGGGCTTGTAAGAAGCAACAAGACCTTTCTCTTTCTTTAGTAGAAGAAGAGAAACAAGAAACAATTAATGCAAGTCAAGTAGTCTTCTAGCTTTGGAAAATCCTTTTAGAGTTTGTATTCCAACAACATCTGACCACCCTATAGTATGACAGTTAGAGTGTCATAAATATCACTAAATATCTAGTTCAACATCAGTGCAATAAACACATTGAGATTTCGCAATTGCATTATTGAAGCTCTCTTTTTCCATATATATGATAAAGTTTCAAACATTTTCAAAAAGTCTCTTATAGAAGTGATTTTTTCCAAACTTCAATCCATGTTAGGAGTTAACAAGTTGTCATTAAGGGGGGATAGCATTTAATGCCTCCTTCATTCCCCTATTGTGTCACCTTTACAAATCCTTCAATCCTATCCCAAGTTTTTTCTTAATGGGGGATGTTAGGATATTTACAAACTTAATAGGAATTAGTTAAGATCAAATTGGTCTAGTGTGTCTTTAGGTGAAAGTGTGTTTCTTTATTGTGTTCCATTAGTATGCATTTGTAGTTATATAATCATATGGTCATTATATGTTATACACATAAAGTGATATGATGGTTCATATTATCCTCGATATTAATGACTATATTGATCCATGACTTACATCTAATTGGTCCATGATCTCTATTTAAAGAGCATGGAGGCTCATTTTTTGAAGGTTGATTGTGAGAAACTCTAATGTAAAACAATTTTTTTTTGCATTAATATATTTCCTCAAGTGGTTGTGGTCGCTGTGTCATGTATTGTTTCCCTCTTTGAGGGTTTTAACCACATAAAACACTATATTGTACTCATATTTTATCCAGTTGTGTGATTGGTTTCTTAAGGTGTTAAACATATGTGGAGATACCATTTTTTGTCAAACAATATTAGAAGGGAATATAAAAAGGTCATATGGAATATAGAACCAAAGAAATACCTAGACCCATATGGATTTATTGGCCACTTATACTAATCATGGTAAAAAATTATAAAGAACAACCACCAGAGGATAATAGAGAGAAAAAGAATAAATAATAACATATATTGAGGGATAAATTCAACATTCCTAGCCGTAATCCCCAAAGGAAAAATCCCCATCTCCATTTTCAATTTATCTTATAAAATCTTACCTAAAAACATATCCACAACTATAAGTAGACTTATCTATTCATCATCTCCCCTCAACAAGGAGAATTCATTAGAGTAAGTAAGATCTTTAACAATATAATATTAGTTCAAGAATCTTTTAATTCCAACAAGTTCTAGGAAATAAGGTAGGGTATGGTCATAAAGTTGGACATGAACAATGCCTTTGATTGAGTGCACCATGATTTCTTGTTCAAAAAATTTAATAGGATTTTGTTCTCCCAATTTTTTAATAGATTAGTTTGTTATATGTGTAAAGGGACCTTGGATTTCCTTACTACTAAAAAAATTGTGGATGAGTATTTCAAAGGAATGATAAGGTTGACACAAGGTTTTCCCCTCTCCCTCTCCCTCCACATCATCAAGGTAAAATATTTGGGAGGATCTCTATAGGTATCAAAAATTATAGACTCTCTACCCAAAATCAGCATAGACTGGGGTGTGAGAAACATTAAAAATAATTAGTTCACTTTTTCCTCTATTATGGAAGGAGGAGACTCCATAACCATAACTAAGAATATCAAAATATCCTTTACAACTTCCTAGATGAATTCAAAATAAAAGTGAACAAGCTCAAGAAAAAATTATAAGGCTAGAATTCCCTGGCTACCCTTCCAACTAGAATTCTAAGTCTCATAAAATTCCCTCTTTAGGTGCTCTAGAACACCTTAAAGTATTTGGGCATCCCCATATTCATCAAGGTATCCAAATCCATAGAATAATAGAATCCCATCCTTCAAAAATTTGTCTCCAAACTAACCAATTAGGGATCTCAATAGCTAAACATGTGAGGGAAGATGATCCCTTCTCTCCTGATTTCATGTGTTCTTCCCTACTTACCCATAACATCATTTTAAATGCCATAAGTGGCACTATAAAAACATTTTTTTGGAAGGAAGTGAAAAATAACACCAAAAAAATTGATCTGGTGAATTGGAAAATAACAAGAACACCTCAAAAAGAGGGAGACTATCCATCAAAGATCCCTCATTAATGAAGAAGGAACTTGGAACAAAACTAAATTATAGGTTGATAACCGGGGGAATGGAATGGAAAAAGGATGAAATCCATAAGAAGCATCTTGTCTCGTTCCAACAAATTCAATGTCTGAACCAACCTCTCCCTCAAACAAAAGGATACCCAATATATAAACTCTTGGATATGGTTGCTCCCTTAATCAAATCTCTTATGTCCTAGTGGGTTGGAAATATATAAAGTATTCATATTTGAGAGGATGGAATTATGGGGAACCAACCTCTAGGGGAAAACATAACTTTATTATATTCAAAAGAGTGGATCCTATCAAAGGGAATAAGTACCCTAGTGGACATTTCAAATTGGGACCATCAAGAACACTAAAACCATTTTGAGTGGATTGTGTTCAATCATGGTTCAGTGGATCGAAATGTCATGTACCTTCAATTCCATCTCCTCAAAGTATCCTCCCCTCTTTGGAGAAATATGAATTATGAAAGAGTGTGGGGTTCCTTAAGAAATATATTTCCAAACATGGCTATGAGAACCTCCTCCTCCAACAAGATAATCAAACATTTTCTAGACTTTGGAGGAAATTCTAGTCCATGGATTCCCTTCCAAAATTCAATGTATTCAACACATATTAATCTTGTTACAACAAATAATTTCAGGATAAAAGGCATTAAAGGTCCATCCAAATGTATAATATGCCACAACACAATAGAGATTGTCACTCAACTCTTCCTTGATTTCAACACTGCCAAAATTATATGGTAGATCACTCTAGTAGATTCATAGATTGACTTCCACTTTCTTGAAGATTTGAATCATATACCCATCTATTAGATGAAATCCCACCCCTCACCTCTTAAAAATAAACCTATGTTATCCAGGAAATGGATCTCCCTCCTCAAATAGATAACTTGGTAGATATAATTAGCTCAAAATAGAAACGTGTTTAGAAATAAAACAATAAACCCTTAGAACATAACTGACACAACCTCCAAAATTCTGATGGAAACAATCTAGATTAGAGGCACTTGACCTATCTAGAAAAATCTATGTAGTGAATGTGATCCACTCAGGCTAATACCACTTCTAATTCATTCTTAGAGAATGCATGGGTATACTCCAATGGGACCATCAAGTTGGGGAAACTGCAAGCTAAGATTAGGAAATAAATATTTTATACAATGGAAGAACTAACCAAGCAACCATATGTTTTTATTTAATGGGGCCTCAAAAGAAAATCTAGGAGTGGAAAGTGCAAAATTTTTCAAGAGAGTGATGGTGGCGGTGGTTCATCTATGACCTTGATGGACAATTATATCTATATTTTACGTAGGGAATAGGAGAAGAAACTAACTATGAAGTAGAATCCCTCACAATATTCCAAGACATCAAACTTATAGGTACTATAAATTCCTAGTATGTCCTCATCCTTGGAAACTCCCTATAATCCTCTTTGCACTTTGAAACAAGTTTGAATAATCTTTTCAAATACATTATGGTCTCCAATGAATTAAACCACTCCTTTAAATATTTAGTGAAGTCAAGTTCTTTTGTGCTTCTTCAATAAAAGAAATCAAAATAGGGAATCAAATGTTATTAGGGTGACTTAACGAATTAAACAATTCCTTTAAATATTTAGTGAAGTCAACTTCTTCTATGCTTCTTCAACATTAAAAGAAATCAAAATAGGGAATCAAATGTTATCTGGGTGACTTAGGGGTGACTCTAAGAGTGGGCATGATCATCTTGAAGGATATAAAGGGACTAAAACATCCACATTCCATAAACATGTTGGAACATGCACATAATGTACCATTGGTGAATAAGGGTGAGGTTTCATTGTTGTGCCTCACTCATAAAGTCATGGAATTGGAACAAAAATTTGTAGCTCTCTCAAACATGGTGATTTAAATTGTCAGTTTTGTAGGGTACGCTATGATATAGAGAATTCAATTGGGTTCCCCTTGTGATGTAGATCCAATGGCAGAATGAGACACCAACATTCAAGTGGAATATGTAGCTAGTTTAGCTCTAAGATTTTAGTTTTATGTATTGTTGTGTTATATTTCTAGTTGGTTAGTATGTTAAAAAATATACATCCAACAATTGTTGGAGAAGAACAAGTTTATTTTTAACTAAACATATCATAGAGTGGTGTCTCTTTGTTGTTGATCCAAACTCACCCAATTTTGTAATCCATTTTGAGCATTCACCATAGTAGGTTGAAGTGAAGTTGTCAATTGGGTCTAGCCCAAGTAGTTGTGGAGGAGAATTATCTTCTCCACCCATGATCAATTCTTTCAAGTGACATGTTGAGCTCTTAATGAGTATTTTGTTGTATCAACCTTGCCCCCCTTAAGAATCTGGTTTACCCTTTCGATGTTCGTGTAGAATTCACCCTTGATACAGGGCTTCCCATATCTTAGGATCGACTAAACCATCCTCAAAATGAGGGGAAGTGCCCATTAAACCAAGTTGACATCAACTAAATCCTAAGTGTCTAAATATCTTAACATCGTCCCACAGGAAAAACCTGGGATATGATTGAATGATTTACAAAGTTGACACAATAGTATAAGGAAGGAGACATTAGAGTTTATCCCCACTTAATGACAACTTCACGAACTCCAAACATAGATCAAAGTTTATAAAACTTCACTTTTGTAAGTGTTTTTGTGAAAATGTGTACAACTTGATCATCTATGGTGACATAAAACACTTCAAGAATGTGATATTGAAGAAGCTTTCTAATGAAGTGTATGTGTTTCTTAATGTGTTTGTAGTGCTAATGTTGAACTGGATCTTTGGCAAGATAAATGGAACTATAATTATTGCATCAAGGGGTGGCTTAATGGTGTTGTTGGAATCCAAACTCTAAAAAGATATGTTGAAGCCACATGACTTCTTGACTTGCACTAACCTTTAATTGATATTCTTCTTCTACATAAGAAAGAACAAGGGCATCTTGTTTCCTACTAGCCCAAGTGAAAGTCCAAAACCAAGATTGAGGACATAACCTATAGTAGACTTATCATGATTAGGGTTTTCAATGCAATCAAAATCAGTGAAACCAACCAAGAAAGGAGTCCTCTTTGATTAGTAATGCATCCCAAATTGAATTGTACCTCATATATATACAAGTATTGTTTTTTCTTCTTTCCAATGGATTTCACGGGGTGTTTGCATATACCGAGAAACAAGACCAACAACAAAGGGAATACTAGGACAAGTATAAGTCAAATACAAAAGGATATAAACTAACTAATGGTACAAAATGACATCTACTTTAGGTGTAGTATAGGTGGAAACAAGTTTGGTTCCATATTTCAAGGTAGATGGGGCTAGTTTGCAATTTTCCATGTGAAAGTGGTGAAGGTCACATGCATACTTAGATTGGGAAAGGGAATTTCCTTCCTTGTTTTGTAGGAATTGGAGGCCAAGAAAATAATGAAAATGTCCTGAGTTTGTCATTCCAAATTTCATCTTAAGGTTGAATTTCTCATAGGTTATAAGTTTGGGGTCACTACCCAAACTCCCTATATGTATGTTGCATCTTCCAGTATTCTCTCCTTGAATATTCCTTTATGGTTTCTCTCTCGGATCAATGAGCAACTTCATCTAGTTCCACACATGTTTAGTTATTGCTAGCCAATAACACTCCACCTCCATGGTTGCCTCGGTTTTAACGCCCCTTGCATTATCAACACCCATATTGTTCTTTCCCTTAGATTGGGATTCTACATAGTTTTCATCTCAAAGAACGAGCTTTGTAACTCTTTCTCATAATAATGTTGGTCCAAACCCTCAAACTCCCAACAATTCACAATTTTTATGGTTGGTTATGATGAATTCTTTACCACATTTTTGTTCACCTCTCATTACCCCCATGATTAGTAGACCATGTCCAGTCCAATTATTAATTCATTTAATGTCCAAGGAAACCTAACCAAGGGACTCCCTCCATATCCTCTTTCACTACTTTCAACACACATGGTAGATCCATTTGGTTGTATGTCCAAGGAACTTGTCTCCTTGTTTGTAATTTACCCATTTTTACATTCTTTTATTCATTAATAATTGAAAAACACATTCTTTATGAGGTAAACAACAATATTGGTACCATCTCATCTAGTTAAATCCACCTAAAAAGAAAAAAATAT
>JASDQU010311568.1:0-13585 GCA_032191745.1 Picea mariana
TAACTCTCAAACCAGGAGGAGTTATGTGACATTCCACATACCACCAGAAATGGCATGACAAGCACTATCCATCTAGGATAGTTTCACCAACAATTTCCTTGATCTTCATCTCGTTATTCCTCATACAAGCATGGGTCCTCCAACCTTTCTTCTAGGATAACTCAATCCATAAAGCATCTTCCCATGAAGGCTTTCACCATAAGGGGACCACTTTGGAGTTCATCCATTTGTGCACCTTATCAATCATGATAAGACAATAATGAGTCATCTATACATTTTTCCAACAATGCATCATATACCAATGGAACCACATCGATCCATATTCATCATGTATCAATGACGACTCATTGATCCATCATCATCTATGCATTCTCATCAAGGACAATACATATTATATTACATAAATCATCATTCAATCAATCCTTTGACATCAATCAATCACTTGACATCAATGAATCAAACCATTGGCATCAATGACAACATGATCCAACACAAAATTCTAGAGAACACCTTGACAAAGATATGTAATGTCAACAGGGATGTTTGGGACCTCAAGGTACTAGCAGTGTTATGGGCATATAGAACCACATGCAAAAATTTGACAGGCCACACACCATCCAAACTAGTCTATGGTCAAGAAGTAGTAGTGTCGGTAGAATTTTTAATACCCAGTCTACGTGTAGCAGCTACCACACACATGATAGAATGAGGCATAGTACAGGAAAGACTAAATCCATTAATGTTGATGGAGGAAGACTGAATCTTGGCAGGATTCCACCAGCAAGTATGGAAATAAAGAGACAAATCTTGGCATGACCACCACATCAAGAGGAAGACGTTGAAGGAAAGAGATCAAGTATTTCTCTATGATAGTAAATCGTTGCAGCACCCATGAAAGATGAGAATGCATTGGCTAGGACCATACAAGGTAAAATATATCACAGACGGAGGAGATGTACAGTTAAGAGATCTAGCAAGCGTAGACCTCAGAGGAATGATCAATGGGAGTCGGGTGAAGTTGTACAAGGACATTCTACCACCCATCACATAGTAAAAAAAAAAAAAAAAGTGCAGAGCATGAGGGACAAGCCGCATATGAAACACGAAGCCAACAAGGAAAACGATAACAGCCATATCGAAAAAGGAAACAAGCGGGAAAAGGAAAGTTGACAAAAGCAGGTTGACATGACAACATGAGGAAAAGTTAAAGAAAGGCAAGGATGGATGGGATGTTACATTAAATGCACCAACTGGAACGACAGAGTAGATGTAATGGAAAGTAAGAAACCATCGTGGATGCATTGAACCCACAGTTATGGTGCATTAATTGCATGATGGAGGAAGTGTCCTCGACAAGCTTCATGACGAGCCCATACAACACACAAGCACAAAAGTAGTTAGTCTATTCGTGAAAGGAGAACAAAAAAAGAGAAACAATAGCTAGAATGAACATAGTGAAACCACAGAGCTTACCGAAGCCATTTGAACTCAACAAACATTCAACAGACACCATTATGGCACCACCGAAGCTTGCAGAACCAGGCCAGACATCCAGATCAACCAGGGTTTAGACTAGGTCATTGGGAACACTGGAAGAAAACAATCAACAACCATCGGAGGTCGTTGATATTGACGAAATCCCATCGCCAGAGGAAATCCTAGTATAGTCCATACCAATACTAGAGGAGATTCCACAACCACAAACAGAGGCCATGGAACAGGATACACCAGCAGTGGTGCACGAGCCTCAGAAAAAAGAAGAATAAACCCACCAGGAAATACCACTGGAACATACTAAAGCAGCCATGGAAGTGAACAGAATGGCACACCATCTAGGAGCAGAGGAGAAACCAGATGAGATGCAAGCACCTGGCTTAGGTCACCCAACTGAGGAGACCACTGGAACTACCTGGGCGTGGCTACAGTGGATGACAGGGGAACAACCAGGAGTTGTTGTAACTTTGAGCCAACCAACACAGTAGGAGGACTGAGTTCACATACCAAGCTCACCTCGAAAGAAACCGACTGCAGAGATTGTGCTACCTTACATACCAGAGGGAGTACAGGTGGACCCACAACTATTGTGTCATGTCGGGAAGCTCAAGTATTCCTACCATGACGTAGCAAATGAAACCAAATATCCATAGCTTGCACCATAGGTATTTATGCAGAAAATAGTTGTAAACCAACTTGAAGAAACCATCACTCATCCACACCAGTGGGCGACTGGACTGGACAGAACAAGAATTCTAGGATTTTTGAAGATACCACACTTTGGCAGAGGCCAATATGCGTCGGCATGCGTCAAGAAATTGTTAGCAGTTACGCGTGGAGGGGGTGTATGGCTGGACAAACCCATCCCCATAACTGTCGAACTGATCATGCAGATAACAGGCCTACCCACCCGGGGTATGGATCCTGCGTTGATTCTAGACGATAAGTCCAAGGAAAAAATATTGGCAAAAGAGATGAAGAAGAAATATGGCACTGATAGGGGAACAAGAGGCATTATAATTAAACATATCAACAATGTCATGATGCAATTGGGCGCAAACATCTTAGCCTACAAACTGCTAAGAAAATGCCCCAAAGACAAAGTACCGACAAGAGTCATTGTTGCTGCATCTCAATGCGCAGAAGGCACCTCCATGAGCTGGGCACCATACCTATCAAACTTGTTCCATGTAGACTGGAAAGAAGCATGGAACATAGGTACATAATTTCATTACTCATGGCTGATCACTCTGATAGCTTTCATGGGATGGCAAGAACCATAACACACCATCTTTTGTACCACACCACTGCCAGGAGGAGAAAGATATCGTGTCCTGAGATCCGTGCCACTAGCCAACATAAGAGGGAGAATGGAATTGTATTCGAACATTACCTATGAGAGATACAGGAAGCCATCAACCAAGAATGGAGAATAACACCAGAGGCTGTCACACGATACAGGGGCATCACCAATTTCTGGGCTAGGTGACAAGCCATGTGGATACAAACAAGGAAAGACCCATATAAACAGTGGCTACAGATGCGCTACTGCATCATCGAGGGATATATCGACATGATCATTAGAGAATGGCTTGATGAATGGAGGATTCCAACCATACCCAGAGAAGTACCAGGACAAATAGCAGAAGGAGGGGCTCTGTAGGTGGAAACACAGCCTCCACAAATCCCAATACCCAAGAAACAAAGAACGGGCCAAACCAAGTCAACTCAGGAATACGATGGCTCAGAGAAGCCAAGGACCCAGAAAGGGAGGATAGAAACCACTCGACTGACCAATGGATAGTGGAAACCGACTGAGGGAGCACAGAAAACCACATCGAACCCCATCACTCAGGAACCATGGGTAACTAAGAGACAAGCGGTACAGGAAGCAGGTGCACGCAAGAAAATGAAGGCACAATGACCACCATCGGACTATACAATCATGGAGGATGATGGAGAGATGATTTCTAGAATGGTCCAAGACTTCGTCACAAAGGATTTCGATCATGTCGCGCACCATAGGGATAAACTATAGAAGGAACTAATAGAAATGGGACAGCTCCTTAAGAAATTCGGGGAAGCCCAGATCACGAGTAGCAGTAGAGGCATAGAGCCATCGACCACATAGACCAAAAAAAGGGTGGAGGTAGAAGAACGTGACCTACTTATTCCAATTCCACAGTCTACATAAATCCTAGCATGATGCGAATGGATGAAATTGTGGGACAAACACCACTGAAGGATTTGGATCATATCCAATTGGTCTTGACACTGATGCCATCAAGAGCATTATACAAAATATAGGTTAGCGTCGACCAAGAGATGCAGTCACGAGCACATAAAAACTTAGTCGAGTTACAACAAGCAACAAAGAAGCGGGAAGCGTTGGATACAGTTTGTGTGCAGGCCAAATATGAAACTCAGAAGGAGAAGAAATGCAGAAATGAGATGGAACACAGAGTAGAATAAATGTTTGGGAAACTTCCAACCACTGCGCAAGGAAATGAACTCCCAGCCACAGAAAAGATCAACCAGATTGCGAAGGCAATTGATCAGTATCAGAAGAAGATCAAGAATCTCCGTGGATAGGTTAGACTGACAACTCCACTAGCGCAAAGGAAGCAAGAAGCAACAATGCAACTTCATAAGTTAGAAAAATAGGTTAGCACAACAACCGACTTGTTGGATAAAACAATGCAACTTTGGACAAGGATGGAAGAGGATCCACAGGTCCAACACTGGGACAAGGAGGAGGAGAGGATCAATGCAATGATCCAAGAACTCAAGCAATGATAAAATACCATACCAATTCCAGAATGGGTCAAGCGAACGCAAGAGTTGAAGAAGATACAGGAAGAGCTTATCACTGTGCAAACACAAAAACATGAGCGTCAGGCTCAAATAGAACCGTTGCAGGAACGGGTAGTAGAAGTACTTGCACAGGAAGAAGAAGATAGAAAACATACAACAAAAACTTAGTTAAAATGCACAGGACTGATGAGCGAGGAAGTGGCAGCTCAGATAGTCAACATCTTCAAGGAGAAAACCACACAGGCACTGACAAAAGCAGTAGAGTTGCAGAAAAAGTTCCAGATGATCACCAAGGAGATTGAGGAAGCACAGAGAAATTAGGTGACTCGGGATGAGTCACATGATAGTGTTGGGGGCCTGTTGGCACTAGGCCGAAGGGGAAATAAGAATGATCGTGGGAAAGAAAGCATGCACAAAACTGAAGTAACAATTGGTAAAAGAACAACATGCGTGCATGCAATAAAGCGTGCACAAAGGAAAGCAACAGCTAGAGGAAGAAAAACATGCGCATGGGACAAAGACCTAATGTAACAAGGGTTAGGGTTTTGGTAATATTATGTAAATAGATGAAGAGCCCAAAATGTATAAATATAGATACGAAAGTATCATATAGGGATGGTTGTTGTTATTATTGTTGTTGTTGAGGGTTAGGCTTTGGAGTGAAGTTTTGGAGACTGTAACCACGCAGGAGCGTAGGTGATATGTAATGTTTTTAGCTGTATGAACCAATTTTGTAAGCTATTGAGAAAAGAATATATGAGGGAAGGTAGATCTGAGGATTATACCGCAGGCTGTAGAGCCTGGTGCGATCTAGTTCGCCTCACATAGATATTACCTAGTTTTTTGGAGAATTGTAAGCACATAGTGCCAGAAATGCAGAAATGCTATAATAAAAGAGCCAAGAGCCAAATCTTTATGGACGTAGCCCAGGAGGGGGTGAACCACGGTAATATTTATGTAATGTGTTGAATGTATGCATGTCTCTACTTTCTTTCAACAATTAATGGTTAAGCTTGATGGATGAGTTAATACATTGTTATGAATCTATTTATACTTTGTTGGAATTAAACTGTGGGATATACATATGCGACTTCAAGGAATAAGTAGTTTACCTTACAACTCATGGTACCTAGCTTTAATCAAGAAACCCCTATCTCCTACTCTGTCCTAGGCTGTAAACACCTGAGTCTTATAGTGACCCATTTAAAGCTATCTCGGGTGAGACTGTGTAGTACCTTCCGGGCGTTGTGTTGCCTTTTGGTTTACCAGGAGGGCCGATAGTTTTAGAGGCTTTGTTGGAACCTCGAATGACATGAACCCTAGGCCAGTAACTCAGACAACCCGGGAAGGGAAATAGTAACCAATAGGATGAAAGAGTTCCAATAATACTATGGGCTTATAAGACAACCACAAAGAAATTACACAGGTACACGCCATTTCATCTAGCTTATGGGAAATAGGTTGTGGTTCCTGTAGAATTCATCACTCCAATTTTGTACATTCCACATATCACACACATGTCGGAGGAAAAATCATTTGCATAGAGACTCAAGGAATTACAAGAACTCGAAGAGACCAGATTTTTAGTAGACTTCCACCAGTCGGTTGAGAAAGCAAGGAAAAAATCTTGGCATGAAAGACACATTAAGAATAAAGTATTTGCGCAAGGAGACAAGGTTATACTCTATGAGATTCGGTACCAAAAGAATCCTGGCAAGTTGTGCATGGACTGGTTGGGACCATTTATAGTTGCAGATATCTGACCTTCAAGAGCAGTCAGAATTGCACAACTAGATGGTATGTTGCGGCCAAGATGTGTGAATGGTGCTCGCTTGAAACCCTATATGTCTCAGAACTGTTCCAAAAGGAATGTTTCTCTAGTCCTAAAGAGCATGTATAATAGTTAGATTTGAGTTTTCTGCATCTTTTTAAAATTCAGTTAATAAATTAGATGTGTGCAGTTTTGCGCCATGACATATAGTTCATTTCTTTTTCTGTCTAAGTGTTTTTTTATGCAGAATTGCTTACTCAGTAGTGCAAGATTAGAATCATAAAGAAACCATCAAAGACAATAATTAATATGGCGGGGACCCCTTTTTTGTCAGAGGAAGAATGAATACAAATGCAATATGAGTCCATGTGCCACACGAACCTAGTCTAGGCACAACCTTTATTTCTATTACGGTACCCCATCTAAATTCAGATAACCCATAAATCCACGATACGCGAATATGCCATCGGTATTTGTGCTAGGATTCCCATCCTTCAAACAGAAAGTTCTGAAATCGACCACGTCACTTTCCAACTTGTATAGTAAATGCCGGAATTGCCCAATACGATTTACCCCGTTAACCCATCCCATCGAACAAGTCAGATCCAAGTTGCGTCCATATGGTCTTGATGAACAACAGTTATTACTGAACTTTCTAGATAAGCCCGAGTATAAGGCTTTGAGAACTCACCATAGACCGCATTGTTTTCAAAGAACTTGGCGATTTTCGAATTCTGAAGAACAATCAAGCCTGTGTATCCCTTAGACTCATAGTTTTGACCATCAAATCCTTGCTTCATCGTGGAATTTCATCATATCCAAAACCCACAATGATGAGAGCTATAGGAAGCTGAGGCGCCATGTCCAAATATGTAGTACCAGATGAGCCCTGCGAACCCAAAGTCGAGGTCATGGGTGATCTAAAGGGGAAGGTGGAGTAGGTAAAGATCCTTGATATTGACTTAACAAACCTAGTCTTTTTCCCCAAGATGAACATAGAAATCTTCTGGAGTATCGCTCCAGATGAGTTGGGAGGCATGCAGTTTCTGCCAAAACCCGAATTTCAATTCAACCATCATGAACCTCAGAGACCTGCCTGTGTTCAATACCATTGGTGATGTTGCATGGTGCACCAAATTCCTGATCAACAGGGTGCATGACATAAGTCTCTGGTTGGATAGGCGGTATCCAATCCATGTAGAAGACATCCATCAACTTACTAGACTGTCCCTCGAAGGCGAGGACGTGTCTAAAGGATTCCAAGGTCCCAGTAATCATGGAAAAAAGAAAGGGGAGCCAAGCCTCTATGAAAGGTTCCACACACACACAGGGGGGCGCACAACCAAAATTGACCCCATACTATCAGAGATAGCCAAGATTGGCTACTACATCATAGGCAACAAGGTTATGAAATCATATTACAAGGGAGAATGCAAGTTGGATGCATTGTAAGTAGTGGATTTTTGCGCCAATGACATTGTATTCAATTGGTATAGTTACCTGTTGGATAAATGACTCGTGGCTTGCAATGAATCCCAGGAAAAGGGAGGCACCTTCATGTACAGATACCCATTGATGAAATTCACAATGCTAAAGTGGAAGCCACCCACTGGAAGACCATTGGTGCTAGCATAAAAGGGGCACCTTGCGAAGATGTTTGAGCCCTGTCATTCTAGGACGAACTCGGAGAACACAGGTTTCAACAATACGAAGTTCTCCAAGTGGTACAATGGGCTTATCGATGCAACGCAGAGGTTGTGAATTCAACAGGAGCTCCTCAACTACAATACGAGGAACATCACTTTCATCATGAACCAAAATCATACATTCGTATGGTCGATGCATGCTAACAGGAAGGATTTCCATTCGAGGATGTTATCGTTCTATCTAGATGAGGAGGCCTTCAACAAAAAGGTAATGTCATGGCTGGGAGTTAAACACAACCCGTGCAAGTCGGGTATGCACAACATTTTTCCTATCGATATGCTCAAGAAGAAAGGAAAAGAATCAGGGGTAGGATCAAGATCAGGACCAGAGGCCTAGAAGAAGGAAGATCTGCAATAGTCATACTCTAAAGAGGAGGATGAGATGCAACCTTTAGAGAGAAAGAAGAGGATGTTGTCGATATTCCCACCTCTCCTAGAGAAATCCATGTTGACATGTAAGGATGTCATCGATATCTTGAGAGATGTGCTCATTACCGAACCAATGGTGAAGAATTTCAGAATAGGGGTCTCGTCGAGCAAAATTATGAACCCCCAACCCCTTTCATCTGTCATCCACCGCAGTCGCTCATCGGTCAGAGAAACCCCAGTCATCCATATTTAGGATGACCCTGAGCCTAAAACCCTTCTATCCACCATCATCAATAAGCACCATCCATCATCACCAAAACCCCAGTCGCCACCCCTAGAAATCACCAGTCCACCCCAAACCAGTGATCCAGAGCTGATGCAGCTGGATCCCTCAGAACAACCAGAGCGAGAACTCCTAAAAAAAAAATAGGAGTTGCTTGAGTAGGGACCAAAAGTTTCTGGTCCAAATCCAAAAGTACCATAGCAGAGCCTACAACTGATTGGTTTGAATGCTGACGTCTAGGACCAGCAGATTGTGCCTTTTTTGCAGCAGAAGGACACTTAAGTGGCGATGCAACCACGAGCTCAAATCTCCCATCACATTTCCTCAATGGCCAAGGTTGAGGGTGCCTAGGGAAGCACAACTACGGAAGTAGCTGAAAGTAAAGAGAAGGAGATACCTAAGGTTCAGAAGGAACCAAAGTCAACCTCTGGGTAGAGAGCGACATATGTGTAGGAATAGATGGAGCTAGTTCTCCAAAACCCTCAGCAGTGTGCAAAGTTGCTGCAACTCTGCCTCACCAGAACAAAGGTTCTGATACTCTTTCCATCAACCTTGAGGTTGAGGTTTGCGCCAGGACCATCGACAGGAAAGGAGGAGGTAGAGACTCCTTTAAAACACTCAAGGACCAGTGTACTTCCATTGTAGACCCAAGCACTCATTGACGCAACACCATCTTCTGTTGACCTTGCACAATGGCCAACAACACACTTGGTTGGAATGATCAGAGCATTAACTGATAAAATGGAGCAAAGGCTCCAGCAAGCGGAGAGGTCTGTAGAGTTCAGAAGGGAGGAAGTGCTCCTTTCACAAACATGCAAAAAAAAAGGAACATGAAAAGATCCAGGTCAAGCATAGACTGGAAATATTCCAAGAAAGTATTTTTGAATCCTGGCCGTAGATTCACAGGATCGCACCCCAACTTCTAGAATCTAGGGATGCAGGAAAACCAGAGCACCAAATCGAACTTCTCCTAGGAGCATGGTCACAATTGGCCATTCGCACTGAGCATTTAGAAATGAAGTTGTGATAGACCCAGCAAGAAGAAGAGAAACAACCTTAGAATATGCAGGAGAAAATGGAGAATATAGTGCTACAAGGAAACAATTCCCGAGAAACACTACATAAGCGCACAACTAAGTGCACAAGGATTTTCAGGGAAGTCAACGATTGGATGGGCATCATCACTAGACGCAACCAGAACTTGGAGGATGTGTGCACTAGAATATATTTCTTGAATGAAGAAGTTTCGGCCATAATGGATCCACTGGAACAACAACATAAGTTTGACTAGATCCAGCATGCAGACAATGAGTTGAACTCCCTATTTGAGGTGCAATCTGTAGCTAAGAAGCAGCTGCACAAATTTCGGCCTATCATTCAGACAATTTATATGTAGATGCATCAATTCAATGCAATAATAGATTCTGAATGGAATGTGTTGGTCGCATCCGATCCCAACGGATGCATTATAGAGGCAACACAACAGTTCGTTATCGAGGCCTCACTGCTTGCCAGGAAATGGCAGGATAAAGTTGGGGGAAATGATGAATTGAGGAAGCAATCCTTGGAGTTGATCCCAGAGTTGGGACCTTCATTTGAAGAGGAAAAATAATAGAGAGCACAAGAATAAGAGAAAAAAAAAGAGGAAAAGGAGGACAAGGGAAAACAACAGTTTCTTCTAGAAGTTGTGAAAGAGTCAAGTACTTGACTTGAGGGTGAGTCAAGGTTTATGGTTGAAGCCTATTGGGCCCTTCGATTTTGGATAAGGAGTTGCACAAGAAGGACTACAGTCCCAATTTTGATCCAGTACTAGTTTCCCAAGCTATAGAAGAAGCTGGACAACAGAACAAGGAGAAGCAACATAAATTAGTTGTGAAGAGGACAACGCAACACCAGCAAAGAAAAAAATGTTGCAACAGAACAAGAAATCGTGGAAGCCAAATCCAGAAGACACGACTTATCTTATATATAGGGATGAATATAATTGTAAAATGGTTGGTTGTTTTTGGTTCATGTTTTGTAAAATGGTTTGGTTCGATTCTTCCCTTGCTGTTAGGTTGATGTCATAGTTGTTGTCTACTGCTGAGAAGTCTGATTTTGAGTCTGTACTATAATCTGTAAACTATCTTGGGAGTTAGAGCTCTGCAACATGATTCCAGAGGTAGGAGTCTGTAACAAAGTTCTATTTTGTATCTCAGATATTGTAATTGAGAAAGACCTAAAGATAATATATGAATAAGGATCCATAATTTCAAAATATGTTGTCTTTCTGTGTTTATAATTTTGCATCATATCTGCACAATACTTCTTTATGGTTCATAAGTTCCACATGATGTCTCTATGTTTGAATGTTTTTCCAAAACATAAGTAGTTCCATTTCTTGCACATATGAGTTCAGATCTGTTATGTAGCTAGATTTTTTGCGCAATTCAGGATGAATCTTGAAGGTCTTGTTAAGACTCCTAAGTATTTTCCTTTCCCTTCCCTATCCATTTGTCTCAGCAGCGCTTCGGGTGAGACTTCTTCTCTTCAGAGGATATGAAAATGCCAACGCTCTAGAATACATGGTACCTTTTGTTGTTAACCTGAGAAGGACCTTGTTCTGATCAAACTTATGCCAACATCCATCACCCTTTGAGATTATGACGGTAGACCATCCCAACTAGAGGGCATGTATCAAAACATTCCATTGGAATTAGGTGTAAATAAAATCTTAATAGACATAGAAGTCACAGATGCCCCATTGGATTACAATATCATTTTCAAATGAAGCTACATGTATGCCATGTATTCCATAGCTTCCTCAGTCTTTTGTACCATTTTATTCCCTCAAAATAGGAAAATTTTCACCATTGATCAGCTAACCCACTATGAAGCTAACCAGTTAGGACACATTGATAACATCATGTCACTTATCCACTCAAGCATCTACCTTATACCAATGGTATATGTCATACCATCACTATTCCATGACCCATCCTTACTAGGGTCGTACTTGGGCTACCCTAGTCCCACACCAGACAAAACCAATGTGTGTATAGTTACCTTAGATGGGGTTAAGATTCTTAATGCCCCTCCTTCTAGAGACTCATTGAACCATCCTTCTGCCCCTTCTCTTACACAAGAGGCACTTACCGAGGGACCACCCTTAGGAGAATCAATCGAAAACCCACCACCCATGGGTCAAATCCCTATTTGGAAAATGGTCCCACAGGCCATTACCCAAATACCCTTCTTTTATCCTCCCCCAGGAGTAACAACATACCAGGTTACTGCTACCCTCACCTTACCTAATATGGTCATAGCCATCCATGTATGGTATCTAGAACAAACAACTATGGTATCAGGTTTATCTCTCCCACCTTAACCCACAACTCCATTGTTTCAATCAGCGGATCACCCACACACTCACCCAATTGGTCACACAATTGGGGGAAATATTACCACCATAGGAGACACTATTTCTCACAATGAGGGCACCGCTATAAAGCAACGAGGCACATGAAAGAATAAGGAACCTTCCCTCTCTTCCCCACTGTTAAGCCCTAATTTTGGCTCATTACCCCTTAATTGGGGCATATTATATTAGTAATGTTATTTTATTTATGTCGGCTTTAGGCCATTAGTTGTAATTATACCTCCTAGTCTCCTATATATACCAAGAAGACATTTTCATTTGGAATCATCTTGTACTTGAACATTTAAGTGGGGTAAAAGGAGGTTTCCCCCTCAAAGAGGCTTATTATCTGAAATTATCTCTTTTTCAAGGCGTTGAGTACTTTTCCTGAGGTTTTTCTATGCTATATTGATGCTTGGTTCTTAACATATGGTATCAGAGCTCAAGGTCTTGGGGTTTCGCTGCTACATCTGAGACACCGTGGAATTTTCACTATAACTTTTTTTATACAACGTTTCAGAAGGAACCGCTTGGAGGGTATTTAGTAGACAGATCAAGGTACGTTGGATTCAAAATTCAGCTCCTGAGACCATATACTTTTGGAGATACAGCCTGTACAAGATAGGGTTTTGGAATCATCCTGAAATGAGCCATTGTGGAATTTTCCCTATAAATTTTTTTTTGTAACGTTTCAGACCCTGAAATCTAGAGGACATTTACAGAAATTAGTAAGGTATCTGTGGTAAAAATTTTAGCATCTGGGTCATCTTAAATTTGTATATACACCTTGTATAAGATAGGGTATCTGACTAGTCCTATTGACTAGTCTCAAGAAGGTGTTCTAGGTAAAACAAGCATAACTTCTTGCTAGAGTATCCAAATTGAGTGGGACTGGTTGCATTGTATTGTGGATAGTCTGTAGTATTTTGAGTGTGATTTTCAGAATTTTATATCAAATATTTTGTGCGGGGCATTCTATACAAGTGAGATCTCATGGAAAGGCCAAAAATCGGCAAGTTGTGAGGAAGTTACCGTAAATTCCACTTGGCACATCCAATTTTGATCAGACTTGTGGCATTGCAAAGAAGAAATATTAGAGAACTACCTAAAATAAAGTTTCATACCCAGAAGGGCCGAAACTTGGGAGACAGAACAGAATAAATATTGTCTAGCAGAACCACCTCGAAATCAAGACTCAAAAGTGATATTTGGCCAACATGCCACCCAAAAAGGGACCTTCTAAACCAAATAAGCCTCCAGAAAATCCTAATTGGACTCTTGATGAAGGTGAAGAAATGCGTAGGGACATAAATGATTTACAAAAGAAGACAGTAACCAAAGATGAACTACAAGAGATGAGGGATTCAATGGAAGCTAAGATGGATTCAATGGAAGCTAAGTTGATGGATTCAATGGAAGCTAAGTTGGATACTAATATGGATGGCTTAAAAGGGGAGATCATGGAAGTATTGAGAAATGTCGTAATAGAGAAGACACCCAAAATTGAAAATGCATCCCATGAAATTCATGATGAAGACACAAGGAAGGTGAATCATGAATGGAGAAACTCCAACTTTGGTTCGAAGACCAACCACGTTCCTAAGATTGATATGAGGAAGTTTGATGGCAAGGACCCAATCACATGGATACTTCAGATGGAGCAATTCTTTGATCTCCATAATGTGCCACATACACAAAAGGTAAGAATTGCTTCTTTATATTTAGAACCTAATCAATTTGTTTGGTATCGA
>JASDQU010311570.1:0-13584 GCA_032191745.1 Picea mariana
TCTTATATGTAGAGAACTAATGGAAAAGATGATGAATGTTGAATTCAAGGTTGAAAAAAAAAATGACAGTAAAAATAACTTATAATTTTGGAAACTTAAAATGTGAGATTGTTTAGTAATATAAAGAGAAGTGATGGTGGAGTCACCACGAAAAAATATGTTTACTTTGGAGTTGTAAAATTATTTATTGCATGTAGTTGGGCATACTACTATAAGACTTGGTTAGCCATGCGTACCCCTCATAAATCATCAGTAAAGTCTAGACATAGACCTAGGTGACAAGGAGGGCATGCATGAATTTTTTGGATTCATGTGGTATGGTTCCTGTCAATTACATGAAACGAAGCCTATTAAAATACTTGGTGAAGTCCATTGTAAATGACTCTTAAGGTGAGTGATGAAGGATTACTTTGACATCTTGGTCGGATTGGGTTAAGGGAATATTCATGTCAATGTGGAGCACTAAGACTCCATGGTAAGATACCATGAGGTAAGAGGGATGTAATGAGCCTCCATTATGACTAAGAAAAGAGAAGAATAAAGGTAAAGTATTTTTGTTTTTTTTCATTAAGAAATAAACATCAGCACAATGATCACAAAAATGCCTAAAAAACAACATCATAAGTAAAATAAGTAACAACAACTCATCATGGAAATCACTAATGACACATTCAATGCATCATCGAGGGATAGTGACACATAAACATACATAGCGTAGTATATTAGCACATCATAATATCTTGAAGCAATTTACAACAACAATCAATCCAATGAAGAATATAAAATGACTATTCACCCCAACCTACCCTACAAGGTTATGACCTCCAGGACACAGAAGAAATGCTCAAGACAAGGTTCCAAATGATTTTAACCATTTAATGCCTTATGGCTAGAGACTGTTCTAAGGAACAAGGAGGTGTCTATATCCCACTAACACAATCAAGTACAACATCAAATAGATCAATAAATAAATCCTAAATTTCAATTAATCATGGCGCAAGCGTAATCATCATCTTTATCAACCATACAAAATTTAATTCTTGGCATGCATGCAAACTAATTCTAACAATCATTCATCAACATTAAATATTCATTGCGTGCAAGAAATATAATTTCCAAACAATCGTATATCAACATTAAATATTAGTTACGCAAGTGTAAAAAATTCTAGAAAAACAGATATCAGCATAATTAATGGTGCAATGCAAAACAATATTTATTTTATTTTCAAAGCTCAAGGGCAAACCTCAATTTTTAATTCAAGATGCTCGATTAATCAAATTACTAAATTAAAAATAAATCAACATTATTCGGGGCATGGACATGATCTAATTATTGAATTAAGCATAAATCTACATTCCTTACAGGGCACGTAACTAATCAAATTCTGAATTAAATGGTAAATCTGCCTTATTTATTCATGGTGTGACAGGATAGTCCAGTACACTTACCCTTTCCGAGTAGCCATGAATGTGATTGGGCATGAGGAGACTTCAAGGATATCAATTTAAGAGCTTAAACATTTCTTAAATCACCTCATAAAAATGCGCATGAAAATGCTAAATTTTACACAATCAAATGTCAACATAATTAAAGGCATAAGAGTAATTTATCACTTTTATCTTAATGGTCCGAGGTAACCAAATTATAAACAACCATACAGTCATATAATTAAGGGAGAAATAGAATTTTAATTGCTCCATCAATTAGATGTCAACATAATTTGAAAGGAATGAAAATCTAAACACCTACTCAGTCATACATCACATAAACCGGGTTTGATACCATATGTAACGTCCCTGCCTTTACGCCAACAAAACGAAGTACATAATATTTTTTTTTTTGTTTTTCATTATTATATTAACTCATTGCAACATAATAACAACATACATCATCGTCACTAAAATGACATAAAGGCATTGCATTAGCATACCTAAAAGAGGCACAAATCAACACATAAACAATGACTCAATCAACACATCACCACAACTAAAAACACCACATCAACACATCAAAATTGACTAAAGAAATATACAATTGAATGATTAACCAAGTCAATGAGCATTAAAATAACTACCTGCGCAACCTACCCTGCAAGGTTAGGACCTCCAGGACACATAAGTAATGCTCAAGACCAGGATTCATCCAATTGATTTTGACCATTTAAGGTCTCACGACTCGCAATTGTTATAAGGAACAAGGAGGTTTCTAAATATCGTTAATCCAATCAACCAAAAATAAACTAAATCATTCAATCGATATTAAACATAAATTATTCATGGTGCAAGGGTCATCATCAACTTTATCAATCATACATAAAAATTTATTTCATGGCGCACAAGTATTCTAACTACTTAATTAATCATACATTAGCATTAACTTCAAGACACAATATTAAGCAAATTCATAACCCATCATACATCAAAATTTAACACATGACACAAAGAAATCTAATGACTCAATCATTTATTCATTAACGTTGTTCCTATGAGCAAGGAGATCTAATCACTTAATCATTTGTACATCAATGTTATCTGACAGCGCAAAGAAGGTTAATCACTTAATCAATCCTATATCAACATTATTCTAAAGGTGCAACTCTAATCAACATTATTTTAAATGGTGCAAGAAGTATAAACACGTAATCAATCCTATATCAACATTATTCTAAAGGCACAAGTGTAATCAACTTTATTTTAAATGGCACAAGAGATAAAAATACTTAATCAATCCTATATCGACATTATTCTAAAGGCGCATAAAGTAATCCAATCACATAACCTTTCAATACATCACAATTTCCATATAACGTTAATCTTGCTCAATTCCAATAAATCGTATTACCTAACACATAAATAAACGAAATTCAATCGATTGAATACTAACATGATTCGTATTAATTATAGATTCTATGATAACCTTGAGATGAATCATGTCATGATATCAACTATTTAGTCGGTAAAATGAAGATAAACTCATGACTAAGTTCGTCAATTTGTGCATAGTTACACAATCTTGTTAACACCTTATTTTTCCTTGTTTTTTGAATTGTCGAACCAATAATCATCTCAATTATTACAATCTTGACCTTAAAAACCTTGAAGGGTCACAAGTGATCTCAAGGGTGAGTAGTATACCATTTATTGTTTGTTGTACAAGGCCCATTCATTCTCATATCTATTACAAATTCAATAATAATGACTATAATAAGTTATTAATTAACACTTATATAAATAACTTTATATCCCTTGTACATAGTATTAGTAATATTTAATTGTTAATCATTACAAAAACAACTACACCAATTTCATCAATTGATCTAACTTGAACACCATTGTGATGACCCCTTCGTTATGACTACAGGCAGAGAATTTTTATTTTTTTTAAAAGGTAAGAAGGCGACAACGACAACAATTTAACCACACCACTAATAGCGAACGCAACCATTAAGTCCAGGCAATAGGCTACTATGACACTACACACATGCACAAGTGCGTCTGGGAGAAACATGCATAGATCAACAAGGAGAAAACGACTACCCACCCAACGAAAACATGACCATGCCCACAAGCTAATGGACAACATTCCCATCCCCACACAATAGCCTAGAAGAAAAAAGACTGGAACCTCAAGCCACTCGAACCAAACACCTGAAGGCGTCAACCCATGTGCTAGGAGAAACCTTTAATGCTTGACAACACTCACACAGAACTCACTGACTCCAACCAATTTCTTTTTCACTGCTATCCCATAGGCCACGCCATGATCCCCTCATCCTATCACAGTAATTCCTAAGCCATGCCTATACTTGCAGTCTGAGGATGTTGTTTTCCAGTCAATTAAACGAGGCTGTCAGTATTATAAGATCACAGGCATATAGAGTGTTAAACGCAGTCAGTTTTAAAACTTAAATCTGTTGTTAATATAACCCCACTGCCAAGCTATCAAATGTTGTCAAGAGTTACTATCATTAAAAAAAAGCAGGTAATGGTAAAGGTAAAACCTGGTTAAGAGTTTATTGTCATTTAAACAAAATAGTTGAGATGTAATTGTCAAGGTAATGCTTCCCTTAACCAAATATAGAGGTAACAAGACTATACGGCTGTGTAACATTAAAAATCGAAATGCTGGGTTGGCACTTAAATCGAAAGATTGGGTTGACCCTTAAAATCGAAGGTTAGGTTAACAAATTCAGGTAATACACAGTGCCATCGAGAGCTCCAAAATGAATTGAATCGTCAAACAATGGGTTATGCTCAGATCAGTCCAGTACAAATCAGTCATGTGAATCAAGTAATAAAAATGGGTGCCAGGCACAGAAACGTTGGTTCACCACCAAGTCATAGGCTAAGGAGAAGGAATTGACTGCGGTTAACTTCACGCTAGCTTGACTATTTCATTTTTTATTTTTTTTGTGCAATTAAATTCTTGCAGAAGGAAAGAGATGCATGCTAGGTAAAAGAAGGACGTTGGGCAGAAGGCCGACAATCAAATAAAACACAGAAAAATGAAAATCACTGTGGATTCCACTAGACACTATGACTTAAAGACACACGCCAAGGCACGACAATTTCTGTGGTTTTTCACCAATAAAAAGGGTCAGGTAAGAAAGAAGGAAAAATTGCGGAGTTAACATAAAAATATTAGACCCTTCCATCAAGCCCGAATTCTAAATAGGTGGCCGATGGCTAGCACTGAGTATTGATCCAAGCATTGATTGACAATTGACACATGCCAGTGCACCTACCTAAACAATCGACAGAAGCAACGAGGAGGAAGCCGACCAGGGGCGATTAATATGGCACCACACGTCTACTGAAATTCAAGAGTAAGGAGCTGAGTTTTTCCTTCCGTTTTAACACACCCTCTATCTCAGAGTAAATCACATTCATAGTAATGTAAAATGCAGGAAGAATCGGGCTGAAGTAATTCGTTTTATATATGCAGATTATAATTACTCTGAAATAATTTTAAATAAGAGAGTCATCAACGAGAAAAATTGCAGAGAGAAACCACACTAAAATAAAAAAAAACACAGTAATTTGGTGAAGTAAATCATAAGAAGAGGGAAAAATGATTTCATGTAGTTGATTGGTTAAAGAAATCGCAGTCTAAGGAATGTGGAATCGAAGGGTAGAATCATTGGGTTAATTCCCGCCCCCGAATTACATCAAATAGCAGAGGGAAAATGTAATTGCGGGCCAAAAGAATTATACACTCAGAGTGGTATGGACAGTAGTGAGACACATTCAATATATGAAATCATAGAGTAGAAATGCAAATGCATTCATCATATAAACACAGAGAAAATGTCCAGCAATGGTATGCATTCACGAATGTAAAAACGCAGAGATTGGGCCTTCGACTCAGAGGTTATCAATCAAGCAAAAACAAGGATAATTAATCGCATCAAGGAGCAATTCAAACCTTTATCCAAGGACAACATCAAGGGTAGACGGTTAGCAGGTTCGTTCGTCGCTCATCATCCTCGCACAAAAAAGCAGGGCATTGAGATCCATAGGTCTTTTAACGCTAAGACAATGACCATAGATCAAGGTCCTGGCCGATTGCTCAGGCGAGGACTGAGGAGCTAAGGACGAAAGGCCAACAACCATTAAGGACTCAATCAATCATAGTCAGGTGGTCGAGACATGTGGGAAAATGAAGGCCATAGGAGACAACAACCATTGAGCTAGGCTAAGAAAAGTTTCATTCATATTTTAAAACATCAGTTTACTTCTCCATTATATAAGCAGAACCAAGCATAAATCCTAATAAATTATACCATACAAAATGAAAATCACGTATCATTGCCTGTTCGGCCACTCTGAATGGCGTCCATGAACTCTGTGCAACTCCAGCTCGTCCACCGTCAAGACTTCACCGGTACCTCCCAGCCAATGCTAGGGGTACTCTTCTTCCCCCTTAGCCCCCCGAGCCGCAAAGGGGCCATAGACACTATCCAAAGATTTCATCTAGCTCCCAGCTCGCCTCGCAAGGCTGAGCTACCACTCTTCTTTGAGTTGGGTATCCAAACGCCCACAAGTAAATCAGTCAAATCGATAATTCTATAGCGTAACATTATGCAAACAAAATCTCCCTTCCTCCTTCTCCTCTCTTTCTTTTATAGAGTTTCGAACTTCTTTTCTTTCCTAAAATCTCATTTAATTAATGTTTTAAAAATAAATTCCCACAAATTCCTCTCCATACAAGTGTCTCTTATCCACTACAATCTTGCATCAATTAATTTCTTTAATTAAGTAATTATCTTTATTTCCCTCACCCACCTAGAGTTACTCCTAGAATCACTCCTAGGTGTCCCCGAATTCCCTTACATGTTTTAAAGGATTTCCCTATTATGAATTTGCTAGTTCAGTTTAAAATTAGAAGGCTCTTAAATGTAGATTCTTTACTAAGTTGACTTCCTGCTTTTTCCCTTAAGTTCCCCTTTTTCCTTTTTATGTTACCTCTTTTCCCTAGTTTTCAATTTTTTTTATTTTCCCTCTTTCCACTTTTACTTAGAACTTAAAAAGGAAGGTGTGGAATTTAACCCCTTCTCCCTTTTATCATTAATTTAGTATCTTTTTAAATTATCAAAAGATAAAATAATTGATTCCCTCTTTACATTTTATATCCCCAGATTGTATTTCTTATGAATAATTTAATTTCTTACTCCCTTCATGTTACAAAATTTTATGAAGACCATAATTATTACTTAAGTGGTTTTTATTTTAAATTTTATTATTTTATTTTATTTTATCTATTTATTTTATTTCCTTTTTTTTAATTATTAGTTTTTTTAAAGGTAGACAAAATCTTACCCCTAGTGTAATTTTAGACTTAGAACTTAGATTTTGTATTGGGCGACATTTAATTCAGGAAATTGTTTTAAAATTTCTTAACATGTTGTTTGTCTTAGGGCCATATATGTTCATCCATCTATCATCATCAACGTGACATGCCCTTTAGGATGCACTAGGTGCTCCAAGGGTGCCACTTGCCTCATTTGTTCCCTTGTGCGATGTGCCCTTCAGAACGCATTACGTGCTCCAAGGGTGCCACTCGCCACTCTCCATTTTTCTTGCACGATGTTCCCTTCAGATGCACCACGTGCTCCAAGGGTGCCCCTCGCCTCTTGACTGATTTGGTAGACATCAATAACCCCTGGAGTCAACACTCTGCCAGGTGAACTTGTGGGAGACTAAGGGCTTCTAAGGAATAAGCCCCCCTCCTTATTGTGTGCCCCTTAGAATCATCGTGAGCGACTGTCACAGTTTTTCCTCATGGCATCGTGGATCCTATTGAACTAGGTAATCGTTAACCTACAATTCGAGCCACGGCGGGAGTGCTAGTAGGCTGTGGAAGGGATGCTGTCCACACCTCTCCCTCAACATCTCTGGTAGTCGTGTGTGATGCCTTTACTCCATATGTGAGTCTAGTTGACAAGCTATCGTCAACTTGCATCATCAACAAATCATGTCAGAACATATCCATATCATATCATCCAGTCAGATGCACTAATATCACAGTAAAACAATCAAATCCCAATGACACACTCGCTGACTTGATCTAGATTCCAAGGGGTTTCGTCGATGCCTCTGCATCCTTGAGGTCCAAAACTCTGCACACTCAGTAAAATCAACTCAATAGCACATGTCTATGTCAATGTAGTAAAACAATATGTCATCAACCAATAATGCATCATAATCAAAATCAAAAGTTTTAGTAGCATAAAATCCAGATCACTTGTGAGCAAGTTTCCTCAAAGAATAAGTTTGCTTGGTGCGCCAGAGCGGGATGTTACAATTTTTCTAAATAATATTTTCAATATCATCACTAAAATGAATATGCTCTATTGTTTTATGTTATATGAATGAAACCAATATTTCTTATTCTTTTGTCTTATATCATTGATCAAATCAATGTATGTATTAAATGATTGATATTGCATTCTCTTTTGGTTTCCATCATTGGAACATATCAATAGTATAAATCCATACCTCTTGAATTTTGAAACATTATTCATTTTGATAACTTATTAAATAAAAAATGTCTATCTTCATGAACAATTGTATATGGTGTGAATACTTACATCCTCTTCATATTGAACTATTATCTTGGTAATATATTTTATCCCAATATACTTCTTGTTATTTTACATTTGGAACAATTTGAAAATGGATGGATGTTCAAAAGCTAACTACCTTTGTCATATTAGAATCATCAAAAGGTAATCTCGTATATTTATCTAATACATAATAAATATGCAATAAATTGTGCTAAATTTGAAGTTTCCAAGCAATCAAAATATTGTAAATTAGCAAGAAGATTGATCATATAACACAAGTTTGATATTGATCTCGACTTAATATTCATCTTCAGAATTATTTAAGATCATTATTGAAATTTTTAATAATTATTCAAAATATTATACTCAGATTTTCATTGTTTTTATAGCTAGTTATTGCTTTAAAAAATATATCAACATAATAAAACCTTGCAGAATACTTAAAAAAAACACACACAAAGTTAAAAAACACCTTCATTCATGAATAAGTCAATAGATAGACGTCGATTAATCACACTATGGATTACTTAAATACGGATCCATCATATGTCTAATTTGTTTTTCCTAGGTCATGATAAATTTAATCTAACATATGATCAATCAATGATCATGTAAAATATGGATATAATCTATATGTTACTCTAGATCACTAAAATCAAAATTCCCTATTTCATTGTGTTATATGGCTAAAATCAATATGCCCTATTCTTTTGTGTTATATCATTGCTGAAATCAATATTGATATTGCATTCTCTTTTAGTTTTCATGATTGGAATATATCAGTAATATAAACCTAAACCTCCTGAATTTTTAAACATTCTTAATTTCGATAACCAATTAAGTAATAAGTATATATCTTAAAGAATCATTACATATCTTGATAATACTTTCATCCTCTTCATATTGAACAATTATCATAGTAATATATTCAATCTCAGTAAGTCCATAGATAGATGTTGATTATAAACATTATGGATTGCTTAAATCTAGATCCATTATATGCTTAAATTTTTATTCCTAGCCCGTGCTAAATTTAATCTAACATATGATCCATCAATGTTTCATGAAAATTATGGATACAATCTATATGTTACCCTCGATCGTATTCTTAAAGTTGATATCAATATATAAATATATCTCGATATAATGTAAAATTAATGTAAATATATTTTGACATATAAAATAATCTATGGATCATAACCTAATATATCATATAGATTATTATCTACCATAATATTTAGATTATAGATAATTTATCATATAGATATATTATTTGATGTACATTATCCTATTAACCTCCAACATATTGTTATTTATGATCCTAGTGTTTTAGTGATAATGATCTCTATTGTGCATGTGTGCCGTGATTGGATCATTCTTTAAGGAGAAAAGTATTACTTAGTTTTGTGGGAGAATGATTGGTGACTATAAATGGTCATACACAAGTACAAGTAGGTAGATATTTGGGTTCCGTCACAAGAAATGTTAGAAGGAGATGGAATTATACCACGTTTGAACCACCCCTCTTGTGCATTTTTAATCAAGAAGAAATAAAAATAGATGATGAAACGATTGGAGTAGGAGAAAGACTAGAAGGAGATAAAGGATGAGAGACATGAAAAGAAGCAGGAGAATCCAATACCACTTACCAAGAGATGTATTAGTAGCGTGTATTTTGGCAATAAACAACCACATTAGAGGATTTGGTTTGAGAGCGACGATAGAGAATCAAGATAGAACCCTGAAGCTACCCTTGTTCCGTGAAACATGAAAAGATGATGGAAAACAACATTGGCTCATGTGCGAAGCAATATGTTATGTCAAAAGGATCACATATGAAGCAACAAAGATCACACATATGGAAACCATGTTCAGGGATAGATCCTTGATGTGGTACATGATGTATAAGGAAATTGCGCTAATGGGACAAACAAGGTATCTTATGAAAACCAAGAGGGATTTACTAAAGGAATTTAATCCCAATTCCAAATCTCAGTGTATTACTGAGAGCCAAGAGATTGAGCAACAAAAAGGAGAAACTGTGTGCGATTATGAACAACAATTAAAGATTTTATTGGATAGGCTGACATTCCAAATCTACGATATCCAGTGTAAAGAGTGGTTTATTTTGGGATTGATTCCCCATATCCAATCCCTAATCACCCAGCAGAATCTGATGAATCAAGTGGAGGTAGTAGAAATTTCAATGCATCTAGAAGCTACATCATGAGGGACAGATACAATGACATCATTGGCGCAGGTGTAGTCGCAGCTGGCCAATGTGACAATGTAGTTGCAAGATATGGAAAATATTGAAGTCATGCATGAGAAAGTTTGGTGTACCACTTGTTGCATTGAGGGGCATCGCAGGGACGAGTGGCTTATACTTTCTAAGTATGTGGCAACGGGTTCATTGATTTCCAAATTAAAAATCAGAATCGCATGAGATATCGATAGTCGGCTTGTGTACCACCTTATTGCCCAACTTTGCAGAAGTATAAAAAGACATGTTATAATCCATTATGTGAGATTTGTAAATCCATGGGACATGATGCCACTAACTATCGATCACTCAATCTGATGCAAGACAATACTTGTGATGTATTTCGGGTATAGGAAGAATAAAAGGGTGGTGATTGTGGTAGTTTTTAAAGAGGTGGATACCAAGAAGGTCCTATAGTTGGCGTGGTTATGGCCAAGGATATAGTAGAGGGGGATGTAGACCCCACACTTGTTTCAATTGTGGCTAAATTGGTCATGTATCAAGTTTTTGTACCAAAATGCACGTTCTTTGTGCATACTACTACAGTCTTGAACATGTCACAGAGGACTATCCTTACTTAATGACCAAGTGGGAAGAAGAGAAGATACAACAAAATATGATACATGCAGATCCATGTAAAAATAAGAAGAATATGAAGAAGTTGATGTGTGGGTTGTAAATTTAGGAGGAGAAAAGACAGGAAGGGATTGCGAGTAGGATGAGAGATCGAGTCGGAAGCCGGAGGGGAATATAAAAAAGGTAGAACAAGCGCCTCCTAAGTTTGATTCTTCCCAGCAGAAATAGTTTGTGTACGACACAAGTATCATGAAAAGGAGCATCGGATCTATGAATAAGTGAAACAAATGACAAAGAATTCATTGGAGAATGTCAAAATCTAGGAAGAGGTGAAGTGGATGACATAGAGGTCACTAGAAGAGGCTCACAACCAAGAAGAGATACAATTCACTACACAATGATCATTGGAAGAAGATCATATGAATGAGGAGTTGCAGCGCTCGATTCAAAGGTCGATGGAAAAAGCATGCATGCAAGAAAAGGTGTGACATGTCGAGAAAAGAGAAATGAAGGACCACAAACTTGAATATTTGAAGTTCATAGCATGCAAAAAATAATTGTGCAACTTAGGTCATGGAATGGAGACATGTGATGGAGAAATTTGATATTCCCCAATGATCATTATGCTATGAATAACTTTATGTAGATTCTAGCAACTTGTATGGGGAAGGAGATGATGGAGTAGAATATATCATCTCTTGTACCAGAAAGAGATTTGTGCCAAGTCAGTAAGAAAAAATGCACAGGACATGAATTTAAGATGACAAGAGAGCTTAATGGATATGACATGGATGGAGTCATGTTGTATTTTGGGTTTTGACATGAGTATCTTACCAAATAATTCCTGGAAGGTGATGGGTAAAGAACAATTGGTTTGGTTTCCCATCTAGTTGCAGTTGGAAAACCAATACAAGATATCCCCCATAGGTCAACTAGAGCATGTCGAAGTGAATGCATAAGGGTTAAAACAAAATGTCAACTTTGAGTTCATAAAGATTATGGATGACTCTGACCCATACCCTGCATTGTTTGGAATTGATTGGGCCTTTTACAATAATGCAGTGCTAAATTTGAAGAAGAGGTTGATGTCCTTCGAAACAAATATTCTATGCATGGTCTCATCTTTGGATCTGTATGAAGTAGAGAGATACAATGAGCCAGTGGGTGAGGATGCATGGAGATCAACTATTGAAAACATCTCACCACAAACCACCACACACTTTACGAAAACCTCTCATTCCATGGTGAAGTCTTTCAAGACCATCCTCACCAACTCTAAATATTATATGGGCTCTCGAACTGTAGCTAACTCATCTTTAACTTTAGATACCCCGGTGAGATAAGAAGAAACACTCTCCTTCTTACCCATCTTGGTATCATGCAACTTACCCTTCAAGGCCATCTTTCGATTTTCATTCTTCACCTCAAATAAGTTCTTAAGTGCATCTCACATCTCTTTGGATATCTTTTTGTCATCCAAGTGTGGGTAAAGGTGATCCTTCACCCCATCCAAAATAATCCTCTCAGCTTTGGCCTCCTTGACCTCATGCAAATCCAAAGCAACAGGATATGTTGTGGGAACCACAACAACATAACTGACATAGTTCCAAATCTTTTTCTCCTTGAGAACAACTAACATCTGGACCTTCCACTGCAAATAGTTTTAAATACCACTCAATTGATCCTCAAATCTAATAAATGCATCCATTTTCCCTGTCATAGCTCAAGGAAAATAATCACAAATTCCCCCCCTTGAAGCTTGCCCAAAAATATCATTGTTCACTCTCACTCAAAGCCCAAGCTCTGATACCATGTAGAAATCTAATGACAAAATCAGCAAGCTAATGTTCTATCATACACTTAGCAACCTAGAGATAATTGTCTTGCATGAACTCTGAAATGTTTAAAACCCAAATTCAAATATTACCATAAGAAAAAATACGCATTGCTAAGTAATTATGCAGTGAAATAAACACAATAAAAAACATTCATCCAACCATGAATAACTCAGAAATTTAGGCAATGCCAGGGAAAAGCCTAATGTGGGGAAACCCAATGAGAGAGATATAGATCTTATTATTCGACTTCTGGAAAGTACATATCAGCAACAATAACACAATGTTAATCCAAGAGAAAATCCATTTACAACACCCAAAATTGTTCCAAAAATTTATGCCCCAATTTGTGTGCCAAGTCTGTATTGTTGTACAGCCCACCCAGAAAAAAAAACACCTCAAGAACAAAGCCAAACAACTGTTGAATGAATTGTCCTTCAACAACAAATATCCCAAGCTACCTTGATTTTCGTGCCAACACTTGCCTCGATTTCCATTCCCTCTTTTCTATTGTACGAGCTATACGGATCCATACAGTACGACCTCCTTCCCAACAATAAGTTACAAGAGTAATAAAAAACAAAATCCTCCTTGGGATTTGTGCCCTATCTTTCTTGGAAAATCTTCCCTCTTTGCTACTCTCTTTCCTCTCTCAAGCTTACTCAAAAAATTGACGAAATATTCAGTTACTTGAATAGAGATTTCATGTATAGCACATGCAACTAATTACGAACCAAAAATACTAAAAAATATGGCAAAGCGCAATTCTCTAACTGCAATTATTTAATAATAAGAGCCATCTCAGCTTGTCATACAACAAACGGAGGGCTATTTCAGACTCG
>JASDQU010311571.1:0-11417 GCA_032191745.1 Picea mariana
CCGCAACCCATGTCACCCTTGGTTGGAGCACTACTTATCATCTTCCCTTGCCGGCATCGTCCATATCTTCAGAGTACCCTACAGGTCACTTACCTCTACCCTCTGAATTTGTTCAACTTGTCCCGCCTCTGGCACAACTTATCCCCGGGTGTCATCCCCCTGACACTCAACCTCGTTGAACGGTTGTGGCCACTTTTTCTCTCATACATCCTCCAACCAAGGGCAGTCTTGAGTCTTCTCACATCTTGACTTCATCCATGTACCTCTGCCACTTCCTCACCTCACCTAGTCGATTTAACGAAGCCATTTTCTTCTAGGAGTCGCGTCCCCCTTTTTTGTCGACATCAGCACAGTTTTCCAGAAGGGCGACAGTATCTTGATTCTCATTATCTACTCAATGAGAGATCTCAGACGGCACAGGGTGAAAAATCATTTCTCCCTACTATCATTGACCCCCATAACATTCGACGCCAACACTTTCTCATGTTACGATGGGTCTTACTTTGCGACTATTGTAGTTAGTTCTTTCAGTTGTTGAAGACCTCTGAACTTGGCAGGGCTATCAATGCCCACATCATCGCTGCTACTTATTACTGCGATCACTGCCTACTATTCAGAGTATGTTCATTTGCAGAATTGTCTTATGCCTTTATCACAACCACCCCCGTGGGCGCTGCATTTGTCTACACCAACACTTCATCCATCTTTTTTCAGAGTTACATAACAGGAGCATGGGCATGCCTGCCTCGTTTGTACATAGTTTTCTATTTTATACACCTCATGGAAGGTCGGGTCCTACCGGTTCCTTTTTTCTCCAATGGATCGCTTTGAACGATCCCACTATTTCTCTATATTACAACAACATTCTTAGTAGAAGAAACATTGATGGATTTCAGCTATACATATGCTTCTAACCTCATCCATCAGGGGGCATCTGTTATCACTGAAATTTTGTCCACACATGGTTACAAGAACTCAGCATCGTCTAACAGTGATGAAGTCATCCATGGACCTGAATTAATACCATAGCATTCAAAAAGGGTCAAAAACTATACAAAGTAGTGAAAAATTGAAGAGCGCTTTGCAGACGTTGGGCGCGCGCGTGCATGCGCGGAACAGGAACGTAAAAATCGTGCACAGGCGCACGATGCACGACTGATAGCGCAAAAAGCCACGCACCTACTAAACGACACATTTATGGAAGTGGTCAGCCTCCCAACCACTTATGGTTCAGCTCCCAAGTCGATTTGACCTCCAAATCTGGACTGGATCCGACTGGTGGGCTGGTCAAAGACCTAAGAATGCCCTAAATGGCCTATTTCCACACTACAAAGCAGTTAAACAATAACCTATATGAATGCTATAAAAATACATGGATGCACCTCATTTTCTCAAGGAATTCAAAGTAATGTTATGCTACCTCTATTTTTTTGAGGACTCCATCCTTGACAAGAGCATATTGGCACCATTACATTGGACAATCCACTTCACCATTGAGTGGATTTGTAAAGAGTTCTTTCATCACCATTTTCCATTTTCTTTGTTGTAAGAAGAGCTAGCTAGTGAGGGTCCAAGAGCCTTCCCTTGGAGGAAGAAGGGACTCATAGTCCCCTTTCTTCTTGGTGCTTTGTTTTCATCAATAGATCAGCCTCAAACATTGGTGACATGGGTCGTTTGGTTCTTTTTGTTTCTATGTCCCTATGCTCATGAATTTAGTTTTTATTGCATCTCTTAGTTTAATTCTTAATTGTAGTTTTTGTTCTCTTTCCCTAACTCTTTTCTCTACAGCTGTCCTGCTTAGCAGACCCAACTGAGCTTGCAAGCACCTCTATTCTACTCACCAAGGTGATGAAAGAGGTGCAACACCTGTGACCATTTGTAGACGAAATTTTAGTGATAACAGATGCCCCTTGATGTGTGAGGTTAGGAGCATACGTACAGCCAAAATAAATCAATGGTTCTTCTACTGAGAGTGCCATTTGTAAGAAAGAGTGCTGAGAGGAACTGCAAGAGTGACCCATCGGAGGGAGAGGGGATCCTGTGGGACCCAAACCTTTTTCTAGGTAGGGAAAATAAAAGTTGTTTACAAACGAGGCGGGCATGCCCCATGCTCGTGTCATGTAACTCAAAAATGTATGATAGTAACTGAAGTTGTATGTTGAGGTAGGTAACTACAGTGCCCTTCGGGACAGTTTGATAATGGCAGAGGAAAATTCTGATTGTGAACATACTCTGAACAGAGACAAGGATACTTGTAATAAGTGTTGATGACTCGTAGTCATTGATGGCCTAGCAAATTCAGAGGTCTTTGGAGAGTAAAAAACAACTGCAATAGTCGCATAGTAAGACCCACTGTAACATGAGAGTGTGTTGATGTCAAATGTTATGGGGGTCAATGACAGTAGAGACCAATGATGGTTCTCTCTTTGTTGTCCAAGGCTCCTCATTGTAAGGGTAATGACAATCAAGATATCGTCACCCTTCTAGAAACTGTGCTGATGTCGACAGAAAAGGAGACATGACTCCAAGAAGCAAAGGGATTCATGAAATCCACTGGATGAGATCAAGAATTGATGAGGTACATGGACAAAGTCAAGATGTGGTGAGACTCAAGAAAACCCTTGGTTGGGGATATATGTGAAGTATGAGTGGAAAAAATCGTTAAACTAGATCTAGCATCAGGGGGATGACTAGATGTGGGTGAAATTGTTCCATAGGCGTGACAAAGTGGACAAACTCAGAGATCAGAGGTGCATGGAATGTGGGATACTCGAGGTTTATGAATGATGTCAATGAGAGTAGAAGGTAATGAGTGCCCCAACCAAGGGCGACATGGGTTTCTTTTTCTGGGAAAAAGAAGGTTGCCAAGGGAGATAAAAAATCTATGTAAATGTTGGAAACAAAGGTATTGTACAATTACCAAATGAATAAAGAATAATTTGGGATAAGTGTGTATATACAGAAATGAGTGCCCCGGTGCAGGATGGCTTGGCCTATAAGGGTGCAAGTTGCATGGAGAAATGGTGGAGGGTGGGGGCCCCATGGGTAGGTTTTTGTATGAGGTAAATGAATGGAGGGAATTCTACAGATGGGAAAACTGATTGTGGATGAAATGGAGGGTTAATGATNTTCTATGTCCCTATGCTCATGAATTTAGTTTTTATTGCATCTCTTAGTTTAATTCTTAATTGTAGTTTTTGTTTTCTTTCCCTAACTCTTTTCTCTACAGTTGTCCTGCTTAGCAGACCAAACTGAGCTTGCAAACACCTCTATTCTACTCACCAAGGTGACGAAAGAGGCGCAACACCTGTGACCATTTGCAGACGAAATTTCAGTGATAACAGATGCCCCTTGATGTGCGAGGTTAGGAGCATACATACAACCAAAATAAATCAATGGTTCTTCTACTGAGAGTGCCATTTGTAAGAAAGAGTGCTGAGAGGAACTGCAAGAGTGACCCATCGGAGGGAGAGGGGATCCTGTGGGACCCAAACCTTTTTCTAGGTAGGGAAAATAAAAGTTGTTTACAAACGAGGCGGGCATGCCCCATGCTCATGTCATGTAACTCAAAAATGTATGATAGTAACTGAAGTTGTATGTTGAGGTAGGTAACTACAGTGCCCTTCAGGGCAGTTTGATAATGGTAGAGGAAAATTCTGATGGTGAACATGCTCTGAACAGAGACAAGGATACCTGTAATAAGTGTTAATGACTTGTAGTCATTGATGGCCTAGCAAATTCAGAGGTCTTTGGAGAGTAAAAAACAACTGTAATAGTCGCATAGTAAGATCCACCGTAACATGAGAGTGTGTTGATGTCAAATGTTATGGGGGTCAATGACAGTAGAGACCAATGATGGTTCTCTCTATGTTGTCCAAGGCTCCTCATTGTAAAGATAATGACAATCAAGATATTGTCACCCTTCTAGAAACTGTGCTGATGTCGACAGAAAAGGAGACGTGACTCCAAGAAGCAAAGGTATTCATGAAATCCACTGGATGAGATCAAGAATTGATGAGGTACATGGACAAAGTCAAGATGTGGTGAGACTCAAGAAAACCCTTGGTTGGGGATATATGTGAAGTATGAGTGGAAAAAACCATTAAACTAGATCTAGCATCAGGGGGATGACTAGATGTGGGTGAAATTGTTCCATAGGCGTGACAAAGTGGACAAACTCAGAGATCAGAGGTGCATGGACTGTGGGATACTCGGGGTTTATGAATGATGTCAATGAGAGTAGAAGGTAATGAGTGCCCCAACCAAGGGCGATGTGGGTTTCTGTTTCTGGGAAAAAGAAGGTTGCCAAGGGAGATAAAAAAGCTATGTAAATGTTGGAAACAAAGGTATTGTACAATTACCAAATGAATAAAGAATAATTTGGGATAAGTGTGTATATACAGAAATGAGTGCCCCGGTGCAGGATGGCTTGGCCTATAAGGGTGCAATTTGCATGGAGAAATGGTGGAGGGTGGGGGCCCCATGGGTAGGTTTTTGTATGAGGTAAATGAATGGAGGGAATTCTACAGATGGGAAAACTGATTGTGGATGAAATGGAGGGTTAATGATATTGCAAAGGTGCAGTCAAATGAGAACCATGGGGAGATATCCTGGGAGTCCACTAGGAAATATAGCATAATGAGGAGGAGTATGTGGTTGATTCTCGAACATGCATAGGACTATCAGAACTCCCATCCCTAGGGGGTGAAAGCAGCATGAGTGTCAAAGTGATAAAGGGGACTATGAATGGGACAACTCATGTAGGGGAGATTTCTACTGGGTGACAGTACCGAAATGCAGCGGAGGTGATAGTATTGCAGAGCTGGATGTGAGGATCCTACAGGCCAATGTCGGAGGGTGTGACTGGGAGATGCAATTGATATTCAGAGGGAATGATTACATCCCAGTCGATAATATACCTGAAGGGGCTGTGTTGGTTTCTGATGACCATGTAACTACACACATGAAAACTGAATGCCCGATGTGAACAATATCTGAAGATAAAAAACATATAACAACTATTTGATAATTTTGAACATGGGTATGCGTACCTGGGCGTGATGTGAGAAAAATTCTCCCCCAATGCTGAGGATGGATGGTGAACCAGGGAATGTGATTGTGTAGGTGGAGGGATCTTGATCTGGTGGATAAATATGGATCGGAAAATGGATGCTCTGAGCTCCTGTAATTGAGCATGGAAGTTTGGAAAAAGGGACTATATATAGTTGTGGGGCCCATAATGCCACTGCATTTGTACCTGCTACCATAGTGAGTTGACGAGAGGTTTTTAGAGGAGATTTGGAGATTCCAAGAGTTCTAGCTAGACGATCCAAGATTTGTGAGAGCCAGGTTAGTGGTGTCATCCTCCTGCATAGTAGTTAGGGTTTCTTTTCTGGGCAGGGGCATACAAATGGTCGTACTATGGGTTTCTGCAAGGGTGGGACCCCAAGTGCGTGGGTGATCAAAGGATACCCACGCTCAGGTGCACGGCTGTGTTAAAGACAATTTTTCATGGGGGTGCATGAGTGAGGAAAATAGGTGTGCATTAGATGCATGCCTGTTCGAAGTACATATGTGCATAGTGTGCAGCTGGTTCGCACACAGCTCTGCACTAGTGCGCAACTGTGTAGCGAATATGTGTGCATGAATGCGCACCTATTTGTGTGACAGATGTGCATTTTTTTCTTCAATAGCTATGAATTGATGCACAACTGTGAGAAGAACAAGTGCGCATATGTGCATGCCTATGGGGGTGACAGCTGCACACATGAGGCAAAGCTAGGGGGTTTTGAAAATCTTGTATTTTTTTGAAGTTTTTGAATGATGATGATGGTTGATCGAGTGTTGTGTGTGTGAATTAAAGTGATTAGCTTAGTATGTTAGTCCATTGGAGAGAGTGGGACTGGGAGTGCCTCAGGGACGTGGTGAGAGATGAGCCAGGCATCTGGAGACTTTTGGCAGCCTGTGGGTTGCTAAATTTATTCAACTACCCATTGCTACAGATGCAGGAGTACCTGCTGCAATATCTGATATCTATGTGGAGCCCTGATCTACACTGGTTCATTGTGCGGGGGGAGCAGTTGAAATTATTGGTGAGGTAGGATGTCTTATTCTTGATGGGGCTCCCTTTTCAGGGAATGGCCCTACCTGCTAATCCTCAGTTGCCAACAAGTGTTCACTTGACAGACTTGGCATGGAGGTATTGTTTAGGACCAAATTTTATGTCGGGTTTGGTTGTCCATATCAAGGTGATGGATTATTTTCTACATCAGTGTATCACTTCTATGATTGTGAGGATCTACGAGTCCTTAGCGATGCAATGGATCAATGGTGGTCGATTGGTCATCATGCAGAGAGTGTTGGATGGGGACTTCTTCGCTTGGGGGTTTTTGTTGCATGCCAATATGATTGGGCAGATTAACTGGTGTTGGACTGTCGACTCTGGTGATTTTTCCTTTGGATCGATCTTGGTGGTGTGGTTTTTGGAGAGGGTGCCCATGTTTTTCCCTAGGGTGTTGCTCTCAACGGGTGAGGCACGGGAGCCACGAATGATGCGATGGGAATATATTTTTGTGCGGCATGGAGGTGGTGAGGGTGGCCATTATTTTACGGCTACCTTAGTGCGTGTGTGGTGCCATATTCCATAGATTATACTACGGTACCCGTATGGTGGGATGGACTACCGCTAGGACCCAGATATGGTGTTGCCTCTTAGGGAGGTTTGGGACCAGAGAGGTATGTTGGTGTACTTTATGTTTTATGATTTTGATAGTCTAGCATATGTTTATATTATGGATGGATGTTGATGCTATCTTTTGGTTGTGTTTTTTCATATGTGGGGCCACAAGGCCAAGAGGAAGAGGTGTTGGCAGAGTTGGCTCGTCAGGGACCAGTGAGACCGTCATAGATGGGAGAGCGACAGTAGAGGGATGAGGCTAGTGAAAGGCTAGCAGATGATGTGAGGGCTGGAAGGAGGCATAGATTTGATGACCTCTGTGCAGGGCCATCACATGCTCCTCTGGTAGAGGTCGATGGGATGTTAGAGGACTTCTGCCACCAGTTGGAGGTGGTGCTATAGGGAGTGTCTGAGGGCATGTGGACTTAGATCTAGGACAAGGGAGTCTTGGAGCAGTGCCTGGGCCTTCTAGCAGAGTTGTGGACCCTAATTCGCAAAGCAGCTATAGCGAGGGAAGCTATGACTGGGCGACTTCTCCCCACACCTGGAGGACCCCCAGTTGGTGGGGCACATCCTCCAGATAGAGGACCTAGTGGTGGTGCTCTGGAGGCACCATGAGTGTTTGATATATATATATATATATGTATTTATATAGGCCTACGTGCCCATGGTATTGGGTAGTGTGACACCTATTTTGTGCTCATAGGGGTGAGGGGGGTTCACTTGCCTATGGGATACATATAGTTTGTAACATTTTGTAAACATTGATGATACATTGATCGTTATATATATCTATATATATATATATATAGATAGATAGATAGATAGATAGATAGATAGATAGATAGATATACATGGTTTATGATCTCCGTAATGTTCACGTGTGATATTATTTTTGTGGTGCTTTTTATGATGTCTAATCTATATGCTGTGATAGAGTTGTGATGATTTATGTATGTGTGATAATGTCTTGATGTGATATATGCCAATCTAACACTAGGTTATCCATATTATCTGATTTTTTATTGAATTGTCGTGGAATATGTGTAAATGTAATTGAATCAAAATGTCGAGATAAGACTCTAACTTGTAGGTATTTGTGGAAGAGGAAAGGATCGTGGACATGGTACACATTGTTGAGCTGCAGGACGAAAAGATGGGAATCTAATAAGACGTTGAGGTGACAAATGTGGCAGTGATTGGCCTCGGTGAGGAGGCAAATGATAGTTGTGTATTCTTCTTGGTTGTTGGTTGTTGAGCCCAAACATATGCTGCTGGAGTGGAGCAGTTCATGTGAGGGGGTATAGAGGGCCCAAGCGGCCGAAGAGATATTATGTGTCCAGCGTATAGGTCTGTTAGCATAACTGATGTGGTAGGTCGATGGGGGAGACATTTTTCAATAAAACAAATGGTAGATCAGACATAAGGCATGGAGGGAAAAAAAAAGAAGTCTAAAAAATATACAAATGTGTACAAAAAAGAAAAATCCTAGTGTAGAATGACTACGCTCAGGTGTAAAATTTATTTAAGTACAACCCTTTGACGGGTTCTTTGAGAGGATAGCCTTCTAGAGAGGCCAGGATGTATGCGCCTTTAGTGAGGCAGTGTTGGACGATGTAGGGTCCATGCCATAATGAATCGAATTTCCCATGACTATAAGTATCATGAGTGATATCTTAGGCTAAGACAAGATCTCCTTCATTAAATGAGCGAACGTTGACATGGTGGTCAAAGGTGGCCTTCGCCCATTTCTTAGTTGCCTAGTTGTTCTGTAATGAAGATCGACGGTCTTCATCCAGTGACTCTAAGTTCAGCAAACGCTGCTCCATTGGAGCAGTGTTAGGTAATAGCTCAATAGCGGTGCATAATGTGGGAATTTAGCACTCAATGGGGAGAGTGGCTTCGACCCCATGGATGAGATGAAATGGTGTAAAACTAGTGGCAGTTTTAACTACTATGCGATAAACCCATAGTGCTAAAAACAACATATGATGCTGGTTGGTCTTATGTTTGTTAACAGTGCGCTGCAACATGGTTTTGAGGACTTTGTTAATAGCCTCAACCTGTTCATTGGATTGAAGGTAGTATGGGGAGGAAAAATCATGGGAGAAGCCTAACTTTGAGGAGATTTTGATGAAGATCTCATTCTCAAAGTGTTTACCGTGATCAGAGACTAACTGTAGTGGGACTCCAAAGTGGGTAATGACATGGTTGAAGAAAAAATGCATTGTTGTGTCAACGGTGTTGTTCAAGGTAGGCATGGATTCATCCCATTTGGTAAAGTAATCAACTCCCAAGACGATGTACTTTTTTCCATTACTAGATGGAGGGTTGCAAGTCATGAAGTCGATGCCCCACTTGCAGAAGGGGTCAACAATGATGACTGGATGTAAAAGAGCGGGTGGCGCTCATGCTTTGTTTGCATAAAGATGAAATTTGTCACATCGCTTCACAACGTGGATGTAGTCATGAAACGATGTGGGCTAGAAGTAGCCTGCTTGAATGATTTTCTGGGAGATGGACATTCCTGAGAGGTGGTGACCACAGGCGCCTCTATAGAAATAATTCAAGACTCTGACGGCTTCATCAATCGTCAAACATCGAAGGAGTATAGTTTCGAACCCTCGGCGATATAATATGTCACCAATAAGGAGATATCAAGGGGGATAATGATGAATGCGTTGACAATCATCTCGAGAGAGATGGGTTCCAAATTTCTTTGTTCGAAGGTAGACGAGGAGGTCATTGTACCAAGGGTCATCCGAGGGGATGTAGAAGAGGTGTTCGTCGAGAAAATTTGTATTGATAGGTACATCATTAGTTTCAGAGAGAAATTTCATGACAAGTTCAGTGAGAACAAGTGCTTTATTTCTTTTGGGAGTTGCAAACTCTAGTTAATTTATGATCCATTGGTAAAATTTACCATTAATTTGTCGTCGACTAAGCAAGTACTACATGGGTTTGGAATCTGCCATGAATTTGGTAGTGCGAAGAAAGACATAATGACACAGTTTATGGACTGCAAGGGCGAGTTTCTCTTCATGATTATACTTTAGGGGTGGCCTTGAAAGGTTTTTACTGATGTAGTAAATAACATGCTCGCGACCATCATCCCCTAGTTGGACGAGAACTCTTGCTACTGATACCACTGAGGCTAACAAGTAGAGGATATAATCACGATCATAGTTGGGTGGAATAATTAAAGGGGCATTGGAGAGTTCTTCTTTTAAATCATAAAAAGAGGTTTCGGCATGTTCATCCCATCGAAATGGGATATCATGATGAAATAAGCGAAGGAAACCATGCACGTGAGTGGCATAATCTGGGACAAAGCGTCGTAAAAATTTGGCTTTGCTTTGTAGGCTCTGCAGTTGGCGCAAATTCCTAGGTGGTGGAATTTTTGTCATGCATTGGACCTTGAGGGGGTCCATTGTGATGTCATCTTGGGAAACGATGAACTCAAGAAGGCATCTGGGGGTGATACAAAAGACACACTTGAGGGGATTCAAGCATATATTGTACTCCCCACATCATTGAAAGACAACTCGTAAGTCATCTAGATGTTGAGTTCATTTCTTGGATCGAGTGGTGAGGTCATCGAAGTAAGCGAGGATGATGCAAGCGAGATCATGGAAAACATAATTCATGGCCCGTTGGAATGTCGCACTTGCGTTATTGAGTCCAAAAGGCATGACACGATAAGAAAAATTACCCCATGGGGTAGTGAATGCGGTCTTATACTGATCTGCTGGAAGGATTTGGATTTGATTGTAGCCAGAGAAACCATCGATGAAGGACAAAGCCTCATGGCTTGCATAGTCATCGATAATTTTGTCGATGAAAGGGGTAGGGAATTTTTCTTTGGGAAAAGCTGTTGGGTATGTGTTAAATTCTTTGCACGAGTAGTAGTGTCTGAGCGCCTGCGCTGGGCGCGTAGGAGGGTTAGAGGGGTGTGCAGGGGGGCAGAGCCCCCCCCGTGGGGGTTCAGGGGTAGCGCCCCCGGAATTTTTTTTTCGGGCCGACATATTTTCGCCGGGCCGAGACGACATATTTTTGCCGGGCTGACATATTTCCGGGACCACATGATATTAGGTGGTTTTTTAGCACATGGTTTTTTGCCGATGGTTTTCTATTTTTGGTTAAGGAAATAGGGTTTTGGGCAAATACAGGTCATTGGGTTAGGGTTTTGGATGCCGCTGGCTCCTATATGTATATTTTATTGTAAACAATGTAACACAATGTATGAATATAATATATGTTGGTTTTCCCGGTTTGGGTTTCTAGGTGAAAAATCTCTATGTAATGTTTGTATTTGCCATTGTATCTTTTCTGTTCTTTTCTGAATATCAGTTTGCAGTAGATATTGTACAAGGTTAGAATTTACATTTGGTATCAGAGCTTTATTGGCTTCAGGGGGACGCCTTTGTTGTCAAGGGTTTGGCTCGGGACTGTGATAAGTCTTGTTACAGTGTGAGATCTGCGGTATTGTTTTTCAGGTGAAAAGAAATGGCAAGGAATTCGAAGATGGAGATCGAGAAGTTTAATGGGAAAAGCTTTGAGCTGTGGAAGCTCAATATGGAAGATCTTTTGGTGGATAGAGATCAGTGGATCGCGGTAGATCCAGGTACGACACCTACAGGAACTTCTGCAGATGACTGGAAAAAGACGGATCGGAAGGCAAAGAGCACAATTCGACTGTGTCTCTCCGATTCAGTATTACTGAATGTGTCAGAGGAATCTA
>JASDQU010311573.1:0-11212 GCA_032191745.1 Picea mariana
GTCTGTAGTGACTTCCAAGTGGATCTATAAGATCAAATATGGAGCTGATGGAAGTGTCAAGAAGTACAAAGCGAGATTTGTGGCTAGAGGATTCTCTCATGTGGAGGGAATATGTTATGAGGAGACATTTGTTCCTGTTTCCCGATACACTTCCATCTGTACAATTATTTCCCTTGCAACATCCATGGGTTGGATACTACATCACTTGGATATGAAGACAACCTTTCTCAATGGAGAAATTGAGGAAGAAGTTTACATCGAGAAACCATATGGATTTGTGATACATGAGAAGGAGTCTCATGTTTTTAGGTTGAAGAAATCCATGTATGGACTAAAGCAGGCACCTTGAGCATGGTATGAGAAGATTGATGGATACTTGATGATTTTGGGCTTCAAGAAGAGTGTTGTTGATCCAAACCTATACTACAACATTGTTGGTGACAAGTGCCTGATTTTGGTCCTATATGTTGATGAATTATTCCTCATTGGTTTAGAAAGCCTTATTGTTTAATGCAAGAGTGCATTGGCTTCTAAATTCGAGATGAAGGACCTTGGTATGATGCACTACTTCTTGGGACTAGAAGTGTGGCAGAGGACTAATGAGCTTCTCCTGAGTCATGGGAAATACACAATGGATATATTTAAGAAATTTGGGATGAAAGACTACAAGTCCATGCCTACACTGATGGTGATGGATCTGAAGAAACCGAGCAAGAATTCTTTCGATTTAGGCAATATTGATCCACATATTTACAGACACCTGATTGGATCATTGATGTATCTGGTTAACACCAGACCTGATATATGTTATGCAGTGAATGTTCTCAGTCAATTTATGAGTCAGCCGAGACAAACAGACTGGATAGAAATGAAGCATGTGTTGATATATTTACGAGGCACAATTGGTTATGGCTTGAGATATGCCTTCGATGTAGACATGAGATTGTAGGGATATGAAAATGCATATTGGGAAGGGAGCGTAGTGGACTAGAAGAGCACCTCCGATTGTTGTTTTACTTTGGGATCTACCATGGTTTCCTGGTGCAGTAGGAAATAGACTTATGTGGCTTTGAGTATTGCATAAGCAGAGTACATTGCATTATGTGTGGTAGTTCATGAAGCAGTGTGGCTTCATAATCTCCTTGCAGACATAATTGGACATGAGATGGATTCCAACATTATGCATTGTGATAACCAGATCGGTTGTGTGAAGCTTGCAGAGAATCTTTTGTTTCACGATAAATCAAAACACATTGAGATCAAATACCATTACATCAGAGATATGGTGCAAAGGAAAGAAGTACATGTGTAGTACCTTTCTACACACAAGCAAGTTGCAGATGTCTTCACCAAACCACTTGCCAGGGAGAAGTTCGAGTACTTCCATGAGAGACTTGGCCTGGTGGAGAATTCCTGCCTAACTGAGAGGGAGTGTTGATGATTGCAGATTCATGAGACATTCTCTAGGTCATTCTTCTCTAAACTGAGTTTAGACGATATGTGAGTATTCCCATGTGATGGGTGAATCATACTCATCTAGACTAAGTTGAGATGACATGTGTGGTGTCTTTTAGTGCTCCTCTAGAATGAGTTGAGATTACTTGAGATGGTATCCGATCAGACTCCTATGGACTTAGTTGAGTCAAATTGAGATGGCTCTCCAGATAATACTCCTATGGACTTAGTTGATTTGATCTATTGAGAGTGATGTCCCTGTGGCTGAGCACATGTGGACGTGTCCCTAGTTGGAGAGCACTAGAGGATGTGTGATATCCCTTGCTATATTGTCAAAAAGTAATAATTTTGTAAAACCCTAATTTGTACTATAAAGGGTACAAGTCGGCCCCACCATGTAAAGATAATTAATATTGTGTAAAGATTAATTATATTTATAAGTTGTATAAGTCGACCCTATTGTGCGAATAGACACATCCATTTGATGTTCTAGGTCATGTATAAATAATATTTAGATCCCCATTTTGGATCACTCACACATTCTTGTATCATTCTCTCAACGCCTACTTGTAGGGCTTGTTATCGCGCAATGTTTACTTGTCCCAAAGGGAAAGGCTAAGGGAGGAAAATTGGCGTAACAAGAGGTTATCCTATCACTATCACCTTAATAAGATACCTCTTTCTATTTAGGGTTGATGGCCCAGGGAGATGTCCCCGGTGACCTGGGGGTTTAATAAGGAAAAGGTTAAAGTGTCTATAAATTATTCCCTCTCACAAGTCACACTGATCATAAATTCCCAAGGTTTTAATCAATGAAGTAATGAAGTGCTTAGATGTACCTGCCCATAACAAAGAAACAAGAAAACAATATCTTTTGCAAGCACAACTTGCTATTAGTACTTCATAAAACCATGGACTTATCAATAAAATAAATAGTTGATGTATGATGAAGCAAACATAATTCTATAACAACAATGTTTATAAGATAACAACTTCACAATAAATGCCTTAAAATGGCTTCACAATGACCAAAAATAATCACTCAATAATAACAAAGCACTAACATTTGTAAGAAGCTAAATAGGTAGTGTATAAATCAACTTTACAATTTCTTTTAGGTGCTTTTAATGCTGAATTAGATGGTTGTAGCTTAATTTCATAACAACAACAAGTAGGTTAGTTAATTAGTCTACTCTAGGGTTAGGAGAAGTTAGTAGATAGCTTGGGGTAAGATCTTTGAGAGTAGTTTTCATCAATCACTCAAGTGCAAGGATTAGACCAATGCTTTTAGGGTTAATGGAGTCTCTTTTAGCAACAACAATCTTGAAGGAAAAATGATAATAGTAGATCTAGAGACAAGAAAGGTCAATGATTGAAGTGTTGGTAATGCAAGGCTTCAAACACTAAACCCTAGGGGGGAAATTGCCACTAGGAAGTAGGTAACCCTAGGCCCTAGCGGTTTTCCTCCTTCTTTAGCTCAAGGAAAAAGTAGATGATGACTAGATGAAGCTAAATATGCTATGGTTTTGTAATGGCAAGGTCCTTAGCACAAAGCTTCAAGAAAGTAGGGTTTCTAGCATAATCTAGTAGGTGAAAAGTTGTTAAGGAAAGAACAATAACATGTTCTTTAGCCTCCTAGGGTTTTAAGCTAGAAATTTCATAATATTGGAAGAAATGAAAGATAAATAAACCATAACCATTCAAATAAAGAATAATTGCAGAAAATTTACTTACATTCACCAAGAATCATCTAGCAATAAGCCTAGTTGAAAACTTCCACCAAGAAAAATGCTAAAATACACCAAAAATAGCCTCCTTCAAGAAGTGCGCACCAAATTTCAGTGAATAAACACTAATTAGGGAACATATTTCATACCTCACTTAAGTGTGAGTGAAAGATGATGAAGTAATACAAGGGAAAAACCCTTATTTATACAGTGAAAATGACCAAAATTAGGTCAAAAAGGTCGACATGGCCAATTTACATGTAATATCTAGTTTTTACATAAAAATGAAAAATTAAACCCTAAATCAAGCAGAAAAGATGATGTCATTCCATTTTAGGGTGACGTTAGGCCTCTCTAGTGAGACGTTAGCCTCCAAGAGCAAAACGTTAGGCCTCCCAAGGCCTCTAGATCAAGCCACACGTGCCACTTGGCACACAACTACCTCCAAGGTATCCATCAAATGTTGGGTGACCTCAAGGGTCACATAGGTGATGTAATGGGCCTTCCAAGGCCAACATCATAATTTGAGGGCAAGACCCCCCTAGGTCCAGGCCTGCCAAGCCATCTCTGGTAGAACATCCTCCTCTCTCTCCAGTGAAAGCCTCTGACATGTGTCTGCCCCTTGCTAGGGTCTCATCAACCATCTGGTGGGATTTTAGCTCTATGGAGGTCCAAACTAATCATCTCCCCATATTTACCTGTCCATCGGGTGTGGCCCTGCAACAAAAACAAGTACACCCTCCATGGGCTCATAAGTCACAGGGATCATAGCAATGTCAATCACTTCTAATAATCAAGTTATCTAAACATGTGCATAAAACCCCCCTTTCCCAGACAAGTTCTCAAAGATGTTATGTTATTCTACAAGCCAGGTTTGGAGAGGGTGCTAGGAGGTTCTACTAGGATAATTCTCATTGGATGTGGGATGTTTCCAGGTGAAGATAAATCCAAGCCATGTAAGTGGATGAGGTGGTATAGGGATGTTTGAGCAATGGGTGCAATGATGACAGGGGAATGTATGGATTACCTATGGGTGCCTCTAAAGAGGGTGAGTTGAACCTTGTCATGGATGAAAATGTTTCCAAGCCCATTCAATTCCTTTTACCCTTTTATCTTGTTGTTTTTTCTTTCAAGAGACTAGTTAGGGGACATTGCCCTAGCGTGGTGACAATGTCACCCACAAGCATTTCACAGAGATGAGAAGGATGGCTCGTGATGAGACCCCCTTTCTCTTGTCTATGCCACCAAGAGACACTACCCCAACATGGTGACCAACTGAATGGTAGTGTCATACTGCTACATGCTCATGGATCTAATAGGTTGGCTTGTGATGAGACCCCCTATCTTCCAACTAGGTCTTGATTTTATTATTTTATGGGTCCCTCCATTTCTTGCTGAGAAGCCTCTTATTGATTTCTTGGGGATCCTTGGGCGAAGCATATGAAGGTTTTTTTCTTTTGGATTTTATCTTTTGCCAGCTATTTTTACCCTTTGGGCCTTTAGCCCCTTCTCCCCACAAGGTAAGGTACAACCCTTTTCTATCTTGGAAAACCCAATGCCCAAACTAGTGTAGGGGATGGATGAAATGGAAACTAATGAAAAGTGATAAGTATGGTGGGAATGTATGATGAACTTTCATAAACTGATGCAACCCCCTTACCCTCCTGAAGATTCTGTGACCTCCTGGTGTTGGATATTCAAATTCCTGAGCTGAATTATCTCTCTAGGCCTTCAACAGACCCTGAACAGTTAGCACATAGGTCTGCTTGATGTTACCTATAGGTTCGAGTTACCCACAACCCTGCTCTTTGGAACTTTTGGCAACACCAACCTTGCAAGTGCTAGCCCCGCGCTAGACACTTTCTCCTATGTGACCATGGGTTGTGACCGTGGGTCAGCTCTTCATAACTTCGATCTTCAGAATTATCATGACCTATGTCTTCGGTTCTTTCCGAAATACTTTCCTCCGAATTCACGGATCTCTGTCGCGTGTCCTCCTGGATCTGACAGTCTAGCTATACTTTGGATTTCACAACTTCATGAATAATTCACTGAATCCACTCACAAATTCTCCATACCTCTATCTCCCAGATTTTCTAATCTGTTGCCACATGTCTCTTTGTAGTCAACAATTAGGATCCCTTCACGACTTTGCGGATTCATGAGAATGGCTATTTTCTTGGCGCAAATATTATGAAGCTGTTCTTCCATAATCCATTTATATGCTTCCACGTCTCTGCTTTCTGGCCAATGATTGGGATCTCTTCGCAGTTTTGGGCTTCGACGTTTTTCACCCTTCTGCACTACAAATCTTTTGGTTCACAAATTTCCAAAAGAACTCACAGTTAACCACCACACAACTTATTCTAGATCAGACGGTCTAGAATGATTCCACTTCTCCTGGGCAGATCTTGATCGTCACTTTGAAAAAACCTTAAAGGATCCTCCTTTTTTTTGAATATTTATCCCGTTAACTTTTCGAGGCTTTTCTTCCTCCAAACTTTTAACTCTTTAAAGGGTTTTCTTCGACACTTAGTCGAATTTTGGATCTATGCACACCTTGCAATAGACCTTCATGCACACTTCTGTGAGTAACCTCTCGAGCTACTCCTCCTAAGTGTTTGGATCAAAAATCTATCAACGCACTCCTTGTGGATGATATGCATGCTTTGCATACAAGTTCTACGTTATCTCTCCTAATCTCTGAGTCAAATCAGTCTTTGTCAACTCACTCCTTGTGGAAAATATGCACTCCTTGCATGAGCTCGTGGAAGAGAAACAATTGAAAATTATCTAATGTTTCATAGATTCATCAATTCAACAAGGTAACTCATGCATTCCTTAGTGTAATTCACACATACATGAAAACACAAAATAACAAAGAACAAAATGTAAAAAAAAAGTCTATCATTTACTCGGATAAACAAGCAATAGCGACACATGTATTTGGGTCAATGTTTCTCTGTTATATTCATTTAAACCTACATGAGCTATAACAACATTCAACAACTTCTAATTAAATTTCAACAACAAAAATACTCAACTAATTCGTAGCTACCATCATGTTCATCAGCCTCATTTGGGCATACAACACCTCTACTTATACCAGAGTACTCCTAGGGTTCCCTCCGACTACCTATCTTCCTGAAGTAAAATTTAACTACCCCTTAAGAACCATTACATTAAATTCTAAGAGTGAAACTCCTAGATCTCACACGATTGTTTCATCTTCCAAGCGTTTTGATATTCTTTAATCATCTGTTCAAAAAGATTTACATGAAACACTATATTTTAGAATCTCAACAATAATTCAAAAGGTGCGCTAGGGCACTGAGTTTTCTCTCCACACGTGTTTTGTTGATGATGCTTCTACATCATACTCCCCTAGACAAAAATTCATGGACTCCTGTCCATGATCTCCCACACTAACTTTCCATGCTTCTGGATATCAACTTCATTTACCTAGCTAACATCTTCTATTGGGTGTCCTTTACACTTTACCAAATACTTGAAATACGTCTTTCTCCTGGTCTTCTTACGAATTCTCTGATCAATGATCTTCTCCATCTGTGGATTTTCCGCTACAAGCATCTGCTTCTCCCACTGAATATCTTTCTGATCTTATGATTCTTTTGTTTCATCTTCCCTATAAGGATACATTTCTGAAACATTAAATATGGGTGATATACCCACATCCTCTGGCAACTCTATCTCATAAGCATTTTCACCAAATTTGTTTAGGATCTTGCATGGTCCTATCTTCTTCAGCTTCAGTTTGTTATATGTTCCTATTGGGAACCTCTCCTTCCTGAGATGTGCTAAAAATTGATCTCCTACTTCAAATTGAAGTTCTCTCCTATGCTGGTCAACTCTGTGTTTATACTCTCTGCTACTGTTCCTTAATCTGACCATGAAGCTTCTGCATTTCTGCAGTGAAGTCTTCTACTCCAACGCTTCTGAATTCACTCTACTCCAGATCTCTCAATTATAATACTCCTCTTGGATTCATTTCATACATTATTTGGAATGGAATCTTCCCCGTAATTCTGTTCACTGAGTCATTGTATGCAAACTCTGCTTGTGACAAAATTTTATCCCTTTGGCTATGATGTTCAGTGACCAAACTCCTCAACAAATCCCCTAAACTTCATTTTACCACCTCAGTCTGTCCATCCGTTTGAGGGTGATATGCTGAACTAAAAGACATTTATGTCCCCATCTTCTTCCATAATGTTCTCCAGAAATGACCAACAAATTTTGTGTCCCTATCTGAGACAATACTCTTGGGAAACCCATGAAATCTCACAACTTCTTTGAAAAACATTTTTGCAATGTGTGTTGCATAACTAGTCTTCTAGCATGATATAAAGTGTGCCATGTTTGAGAATATATCAACTACAACAAATATGGAATTGCTTCCCCTTTGGGTTCTCGACAATCCCAACACAAAATACTTGTTTATTGCATCCCAAGGTTTATCTGGAATAGGCAATGGCTGATACAATCCAGTATTATGTTTCTTTCCTTTTGCATACTAGCAAATATTACATTTGTTTACAAAATTCTTCACCTTTGCTCTCATACCTGGCCAATAGTATGAACTGTTCAACTATGAAATGTCTTGTCATGGCCGAAATGTTCTGCTAGACCTCTACTATGTTTTTCCTTCAGCAAATTTTCTCTCATTGAACACTTTGGTATACACAACTGGTACCCTTTAAACATCAATCCATATTGAATCATATACTCTGTCCACTTACTTATGTCTCTGATCACAGGATTCACACATGCTTCATATGCTTCTTTAAAATCTGGATCATCACAATATATCTCCTTAAGCTGTTCAAACCTTAAGGTCTTCACTTGAAATTCTTGTAGAATCAGACATCTCCTGCTCAATGCATCAACAGCTTTGTTAGCATTACCAGAGATATGTTTAATGAAAAAAGTGAAATTTTGCATGAACTCTATCCACTTAGCATGTCTTTTATTTAACTTCTCCTGTCTGGTTATGGATTGTAAAGCCTGATTATCGCTATGCAAAACAAATTATTTTGGAACAAGGTAGTGCCTCCCCTCCATTTCTTCAAGGCTTGAATTACTGCATAAAATTCTTTGTCATAGGTGGAGTACTTCCTCTTGGTATCATTCAACTTCTCACTGAAATATGCAACATGCTTATTATCTTGGCTCAAGACTGCTCCAATTGCAACTCCACTAGCATCACACCTTACTTGAAATGTCTTCCTAAAATATGGCAAGACCATAATTGGCCGTTCTGTTATTTTCTCCTTCAATATCTTGAAACTTTTTTCAGCCTCTTCTGTCCACTTAAAATACTAGTGCCTCTTCTTCATTGTATCCAATATTGGTGTACAAATCCCACTAAAATTTCTAATGAACTTCCTATAGAACCCTGTTAATCCATGGAAGCTTCTCACTTCAAATATGCTTCTTGGTGATGGCCATTCCTTGATTGATTTCAACTTCTATGGATCCATCTTCCATTCATTTGAAGAGATAAAAAAACCCAAATAAATGAGTTCTATCTTCATAAAATAGGACTTCTTCAGATTTATCAATAGCTTCTCCTGCTACAGTTTTCTTATCACTAATGTCAGATGTCTCAAATGCTCTTCTTCAGTTTTACTGAAGACCAATATATCATTCAGATATACATCACAAACTTACTAATGAGATATTTCAATACCTCATTCATCAATCTCATAAAAGTACTTGGGGCATTTGTCAAGCCAAATGGCATAACAAGCCACTCATACAACCCTTCGTTTGTCCTGAAGGTTGTTTTCTACTCATCACCTTCTCTCATATTTATCTGGTGATATCCACTTTTCAAATCTATTTTTGAAAAAATAAAATCTCCACTCAAACAATCCATTAAGTAATCCATCCATGGCAAAGGAAATATGTACCTGATGGTTATCTTGTTTATAGCTCTTGAGTCTGTACACATTCTCCATCCTCCATCCTTCTTCATACTCAACACAATTGGTATTGCACATGGGCTCAATATTTCTCTAACCAAACCCTTTTCTATCAAATTCTCGACTTGTCTCTTCACCTCATCATTCTCTTGAGGTGTCAATATGTATGTTGATTTATTCGGTAGACTTTCTCTTGGTATTAAATCAATGTGATGGCTGATACTTCTGATAGGTGGCAATGAGCTTGGAAACTCATCCACTACTATGTCAACAAAATTCTGCAGCAACTCCTGAACTTCCTCGGGCAGATAATCCATGGAAGTACTTGTAAGGACGACTCTAGGTTTCCTCACCACAACAAATTGCATCTCATGTTCCTTCTTAACTTCACTTAGGAGTTCCCTCCCACTCATGAGAAGTATACTTGTGTTGGCTTCTTCCTTTACTTTCTTCTCCTCTATTGGTAGTAACATGTGTGTCCTACCATTCTTCTCCAAAGTATAAGTATTTTTTCTCCCATCATGAATGACGTTCCTATCAAACTGCCATGGTATCCCCAACAAAACATGACATACATCCATGGGAATCACATCAAACAAAATCTCATCTCTATATCCTCCTATTTTAAATTCAACGAGGCATTGTTTAGTGACCATCACCCGATGTTATTTTTGCAACCACGAGACTTTATATGGCTTCGGATGTGCAGTTGTCTCCAACTCAAATTTCTCCACCATCTCTGTGGATACTAAATTATCAGTGCTCCCACTGTCAATTATCACTTTGCATACTCTATCTTTAGTCTTGCAGGCAGTCCTGAATAAACTATTCCTCTGCACTGGCCTTTCAACCTCTGGCTCTGGTTTCAAGAGAACCTTCTTCAACATCATGGATCTTTCATCTTCCACACCTTCTGCTTCAACATTCAACTTTTGTGCTTCTGAGATGTGAGCTTCACCTCCTCCTTTTTTCTCTTGGGGCATTCCCAAGACATGTGTCCTATCTTTCCACAAGCATAACACTTCACCTCTCCTCCTATGCCTTTTCCTCTTCCTCTAGAAAAGGAATTTCTTCCACCATTCTGTCTCCCTTGAGAACTTCCTCCTCTTTCTAAGTGACTATATGGTTTTTCAGTCTCACCCTTGGGCTTCTCTGCCTTGTCTTGGACAATTAATTTACCTCTATTTGGACTTCTTCCTCTGATATGCTGGTTCTGTTTCCTGGCCAGCTTCTCTTATGCCTTTAGTGCAATATGATAAGCATCCTCCATTGTCCTCACTGTCATCATGCTGATTTCATCCTGGATTTCATACCTCATGCCATTTATATACCTAGAAACATTTTCATCATCTTTATCCATCTGTCCAATCTTGATGTTCAGCCTATAAAACTCCTCTGTGTACTCTTTCACTGTCATTCCCTTCTGTCTCAGGTTCTGCAATTTCCTAAAAAAAATTATATGATATTATTTGGGTATGAACTTAGCCTTCAACTTGGCTACAATTCTGTCCCAACTCTTAATCCTTTTCTTACATTTGCTTTGTCTTTCAGCCTGCAATTCATCCCACCATAGCACTGCATGTCCTTTTAATCTGGTGACAACATGTCTCACCTTCTTCTCCTCATCGACATCTTCATAGTCAAAATATTTATCCATTGCTCGTATCCAATCAAGCAATTCTTCAACATCTAGATTTCCTTCATACATCAGGATGTCTATATTTTCTAGAGCTCCCAATTTGACAACCTCTCTCAGTAAGCGTTCCTCAAAATCACATTACCCTATAGCTTCTTCAAACTCTATTTCTTCACTTTATGCATCATTGATGCCTCCATCATCAAGTGCTCTCTGCGCTGTCTCCATCACATCCAACCTTGCGTGAAGTTATCTCATTTCTCTTTATACAACTCGATTTCCTACATGCAGCTCTGCACATCTTCTAGGTGGCATTGTGCCAACCTTTTCTCCACTCACACAAAGTACACTTGAGCTCTTTAGGATCTGATACCACTTGATGCAACCCCCCTACCCTCTTGGGGATTTTGTGACCTCCCAATCTTGGATCTTCAAATTCATGATCCGAA